>MCFE01000382.1:0-83915 GCA_002104905.1 Basidiobolus meristosporus CBS 931.73 | reverse complement strand
TTTTACATTGCTGACTGGGCTCATCTTCGAGAGTATGTGTTAGCGTTAGCTTTGTGTGATCTTGTGGCAATCTTGGCTCACAACAATACACTGGACTTGCTCAATTGTACAGTTCCATGGCATGCAGTGAAATCTGAAGTTGTGTAGTTCAATTGTGTGTGCTGCTGTGGCTATCCATAGGCAGGGTTGCTCTTGGACAATCAGTCTAGTATCAAGATCTGATTCTTTAATGTAACACACACAGGGCTAGTGGATTGCTGGTTTTGGTGAGTGAACATGGTGTCACCGCTTGCACACAACTAGCTAAGTAGGTGCTAAACATATCAAAATAGCTCCACTGGTGTTACAGATGAGGTATAAGCATGCAGGGTATTACTTGGTCAAGGCTCTGTCTTAAACATGAGACAACTTTAATACTACCTAAATCAGAGTTTAGTAGACTTGATTTGTTAGATAGTGCCACATTGAGCCATGAGTGCCAAATGATGCCATAGTGTGCCTGAGAGGCCAAGTAAACCTATATTTGGCCACAGAGTGTGAAGCATAGCTCTGCATCATCATGCAAAGCAGCCCCCATGTTTCACTTATGATGTAGGAGAAAAACAATTTTTTGACATTTATTTGTGGATCAATGATGTGCAGGAAATGTAAGAGCACAGAAGAACTGACAGCATGCATCAGGTTTGCAATATTCATGGCACTCTAAATCTAGCTTCTGTGGCTGATGACATGTCACAAAAATGCATGGCACTATCTAGGTCCACTGGTACTATCTGGCACTATAAGTGCTTTGTATAGATCTTACTTTAGGGTTAATAATTATACCAGATGCTTATCTTCAATCATTTTGTGGTTGTACAGATCCTGCACAAAATTGACCTAAAAAAAAGGTCAAAAATGGATTTTCTCCAACATACTGGGTGAATCATGGGGGCTGCTTTGCATGAAGATGAAGAGCTATGTTTCACACACTATGGCCAAGTATAGGTTCTCTTGGCCTTTCTGGCAAACTATGAAGGCATTTGGTACTTATGGCTCAATGTGGCACTATCCAATGGAGCCAATCTGGTGATCACTAGATTGCAACAACTTGGTTTGCATTGCAAAAAAAGGGAGTTGCTTGGATCATGATAAATGATAGTAACTCAACACAACTCCATGACCTTCTCCTACACTTTTTCTCAAAGGGATAATTACTAATGTATTTTGGCAGTTATCCACCCTGCGCACCTAAACTACTTTCTAACTAACATTTCTATCAGCTGCTTGTATACTCAAAGTCAGTATTATGCCATCTGATTGATGAGTGCTATGCTGGAGCTTGGCTGCACTGAATTGCTCTAGAAGATGTTACAGAACCAGCCCAAAGCACCATGCACTAACATGTGCTTTTACTTGCCTATGGCTCCTGAGGCAGAGGCATCTCTGGTGGACCATTATTAGTCAGGTCACCAGAAGTGACATACTAATGGTCAGGTGCTTTTGCATATGCTGGCACAACTTGATGAGTAGGCATGGTCCTTGTCTGAGTTTTATGTACTGTCATATTTTGACACAACTTGGCCGGCTTCAATGGACTTGTAATTAATTGAGCAGTCTGGTGAGATCTGGGAGCTTTGCTCTGAACTGTGCACAATGACTTAGCGCTTAATGCTCCTGTGAAGGGTGTGGTGTAGATTGAATTGATGCGCATGGGTGCACAGGTGGTGCAAGGTATGGTAAGGACTTGTGTAAACCTATCTGCTGGCATCCAGACATAGAACCTGTCCTGCAGCTTTCTACACTAGTCATTGCATCACTGTTGACTCTCTGAGGTGTCCAGTCTTGATAGATAAATGAGCAGTAGCCAAATATATGTACAAAGGCTTGCCATAGATACTTGGGACATACTAAAATCAGTTGGTAAGCACTCAGTTGGATTCAAGATAATATCTTCTGGTCTGGGCTGCATTAGTGAGTTCAAGGATGGATACTCTATGTATGTACTAAGGATGAGTTGTGACATAGTATAGGCTCATAGTGATGGATTTGGATAACTAAACAGTTGTATATTGATATCAACCTGGTGTATATGAGTCTTATATGCAAAACAATGTAATTGTTGAGTTTTCAGTATATAATACATGATGCATCTTGGATATTTTTGACACAGATCAGATCACATCAGCTGCAGATTTCCTATTTGAATACAGACTTGTAAGTGAATCATGAGCAGAATCACCAAGTCATTGTTTGTGGATGACTTTTGAATCATAATGATGGGATATGTGGCAATTGATGGAGATTAGATAATAATGCAAGGTAAATCAAAAAAATTAAGCTGATAGTGTCAAGTCAATGCCAATTGAAAGTATACATTCACATATAAATTTTAACACTACTTACTCATCTTAATGGTATTATCTTTTTAATCCAATCAATGCCACTGGATTTCCGTGATAAATTTGGGGAGACCCGTACCAGGTACAGTGGACTGTTTACCCCAGTGTACTCAAGGAGACCCTTGTTGAGCCTCTCTGCTATTACAGGAACCATTATCCTACAAAATTTAATCCTACCATTAATAGCAACAAAAGCCCTTGAGACTATAATTCCCAGCTAACAGCAATGAAGGCGCTCCTTGCAGAGGGAATGAATGACTCCAAACAAGCTTGGAATATTAGGTCAGAAGCTCCAGTAGACTCCCATCTCACAGGATGTGCCAAATTTCTAAATGGTGTTTGCAAAGTGTCTTGGCATGATCAATACTTCTTAGTTGCAGGATTATGATTTTTTGATGGTCTTTTGATGGAATTATTGCCATTATTTTTCACTAAGTTTGCAAACTTGCCATTTGGCTTGCTCTAGTTAAGCTTCTTCAATTTCACTTTAGTGTGCACCAAATGGATCACTTCTTTTTTGCTGTATAACAATATGTTATCTAGACATATTACCATAGGCCGGTTTAAGTTTCCCATGAAGAGAGTGTACATCAAGGTTATGAATGTTGCAGGGGCATTGGTGAGGCCAATACCCATGACTTGGTGTTATGATCCACTGCTTGAATATGGAAGCTAGCTCAGTTTTTAGTCAAATCATTAGCTTTATGTTTAGTCTATCACTAGATCAGTATTCTTATCTAATCAGTGGTGTTAGTCAGCTAATGTATCAGCAGATCCATATCAGAAAGAAATTGATATATTATGTAGGTTCTAACTGTGTGGTGATGATAAAATTAAATCAGTCATCAGTCACTACCTAGATTAGCAAATAAAATTAATCAGCAATTGATCTGGCAAATTGTTTATAGCAAATGCCAGAACCTCAATAAATATCATTACTAGTTTTAGCAAATATAACACCAGCTAAGCTCCTTGTTTCCCCATAATTCTTATACCAAGACTTGTAACATTGGTAGCAGCAATAACTGTTGCAATTTAAGAAGTGATTTGGATATAAGGAACATATCAAGAAATTGTGATAATAGTTGAACTGTTATTCATTAAAAAGAAGCTCAGTATTTATACCTTTGTATAAGTAATAGAGCTATAACACTAAGCAAGGAGGGTTTCTCAATATTCAGGAGCATTCTCTAACAATGTCAGGGTTAGTACATAATAGTTAGTATTAGTGCTAATTTGATCCTGACTATAGGGGAATAATCATAAGATCATAGATCTAAAGAATGTGGCAAAGTTAGAGCTTTTAATTAGTCCCACAGTGACCAAGACTAGTCCAGAATTGTTAAGTAAGCTTTTAGCTGCAGAATGATACCAAATAGTCCAATATTTTAACACTCCCCCTGAACTAAATAATGTCTTAATGCTAATACCACTCTGAGATTCTCAAATTGTGACCTAGCTAGTGGCTTTGCCAATATATTTACCACCATTTTGTTAGTTGTGCAGTACACTAACTCTATCAAGTTATTTTTTACAGCTTCCCTCACAAAGTGACACAGCATATCAGTGTGCTTAGTTCTAGCATGATTAGCAGGATTTTCTAGCTGATCAAATACAACTTTGATTATCCTTGTTAATATATGTTGGTTAATCTGAATTAAACCTAAGTCTTTAAATAATTTTTGTAGCCATATAGCCTCCTTAGTTGCTTGACATGCAGTCATATTTTCTACTCCAGTTGTAGATAGGGTCACTGTTGGCTGTTTCTTGCAATTCCAAGTAATAGCTGCACCAGGATAATGGAATACATAACCTGTGGTAGGTGTCTGTCAATCAGATCCCTACCCCAATCTGAATCGCTACAATCATCAAATATTTGTCTATAGCTGCTCCAGAGTATTGCAGTACCACATTTACGGTACCTTGTAGATATCTGAAAATCCGCTTAACTGTTGCAACTTGATCTGATCTATATTTCTGCATAAATTGACTGACTATTCCAACTGCCATTGCAGTATCTGGACGTGTAGATACTATCAGGTACATTACACTACCAACCATTGATTGATAGGGAAAGTTTTGGTCCATATTTGAGCTGTTTTCATCCAAAACTGGCTGAGACTTGCTTAATTTCAGGTTATTGTCCATAGGGGTTGCTGCAGGCTTGCAATTTCCCATTTTGAAGTGTCTAAGAGTGTCCCTGATGTACTTACACTGGTTCAGTATAAATTTCTGTGTAAGTATGACAAATTTGACATCAACTCCAAGAAAATAGCTCAATTTTCCAAGATCTTTCATCTCAAACTTGCTGAAGAGATCTGATTTTGTCTGTCTAAGTGCCTCTTGGTCACTTGTAGCTATAATTAGGTTGTCCACATAAAGAACAAGGATGATCACACCCTTTTTGAGCTGTTTCACATATATACTGTGATCTGCAGTGCTACAAGAGAACCCAATTTTCTCTAGATAAGTGTCAATCTTGTTATACCATGCTCCAGGTGCCTGCTTAAGCCCATACAGCAATTTGCTAAGTTTGCACACCTTATGGGGATCTTTTGGATCAGTAAAACCTTCTGGTTGCTCCATATATATAGTTTCTTCAAAATCCCCATTTAGAAAGGCTGTTTTGACGTCCATTTAGTGTAGATCTAGACTGTGTACAGCTGCCAGGGCTAGAACTGTCCTAAAAGAGTTAAACTTGGCAACCGGAGCAAATGTTTCCTTAAAGTCTAGTCCCTGGATCTGGGAATAGCCTTTAGCCACCAATCTAGCCTTGTATTTATCAACGGCACCATTTGAGGTTATCTTAATCTTGTAGACCCATCTGCATCCTGTTGGCTTTCTCCCATTTGGTAAATTTACCAGTTCCCATGTGTTTGCCTTGATCAGTGATTGGTACTCCTCCTGCATGGCTTGTTGCCACTTAGTAGCATCTGGACTTTGCATTGCCTGTTCCAGATTCTGAGGTTTGGCACATAAGGCAAGACAAGCTTCTTCACGATCATTGGATGTCTGCCACCAGGATCCGGGGGCATTTCTTATTCTGGTAGATCTCCTGACTGGGATAATCTGTTCTGATCTGGAACTGGGTGAAGTATCTTCTTTATCTGGCTGGATTTGGTACGTATCTTCTTCATTAGTGTTGATTACATCATGAGATTACTGACCAAGGATTTCTGTGGCTTTCTGATCTGAATTTTCCTCAAATACAACGTCCCTGCTCTTGATCAGCTTCTGAATTTTGCCATCATACACTCCATACCCTTTAGTACCTTCACAATGCCCAAGAAAGATCCCTTTCCTACTCTTTGGCTCCAACTTTGAGCGTTTTTTGTCAGGGATGTGATAAAAAACATGACTGCCAAATATTGTGAGGTGCTGGAGATCTGGTTTTTGCCTGTACATGCTTCAAAGGGTGTATAATCACGTAGTGCTGTTGTTTGGCATCTGTTCTTGATGTGTACAGCGGTAGCAACAGATTCAGCTCAAAACATGTTGTCCATTCCCTTATCATGTAGCATAGATCTTCCCATCTCTACTATTGTTCCATTTGCACATTCTGCTACTCCATTTTGCTGTGGAGTATGGGGAACAGTGGTATGTTGAAGTATACCAGTAGATTTGCAGTATTTTGCAAACACTTTTGAGCAGTATTTCCCTTGATTGTTGCTTTGTATCACCTTCAATTTACACCCAGTTTGTGTTTCTGTCATGTTCTTGAAGTGCTTAAATGTCTCTAAAGCTTCATCCTTTGTTTTGAGGAAGTACACCCATGTATATCTAGTCTTGTCATCACTAAACGTTATAAAGTATCTCTTGGCTCCAAAGGACAGTGTTCTCATGGGGCCACATGTTTGAGTGTACAATAGCCAGTATTTTGGTGGTAGTGATGCCTCCTGAGCTCTTTGAACGGTGCCTAGCTTGTTTGCCATATGAACTTCCCTTACAGACATTCAATTTGATTGGAAATGTGTAATACCAGCCCAAAACTAGTTGATTTTTCACCAATTGGCTCATTTTCTGTTCCTGTATGTGTCCTAGCCTCCTATGCCATGTCTCCCAGCTGGTTTCATCAGTTTCAGCAATGTTGACATGCTCTGGTACAATGATCTTGCATTGTAACTTGTATATATTGTGATCTCTGATTCCCAAATTTATTTTTGTCCATTTTCACTCAATAGTGAGCAGCTCAGCTTAGTAAAAGCAAATTTCAGTCCCTGAGTAGTTGCTCTACTGACTGAGAGTAGATTCTTAGCTATTCCAGGTACATAGTGTACGTCAGTCAGTTTTGCTGTTGTTGCCCCTGAGTTATCACTCATATTTAGTTGTATAGACCCACTGGTGGTAGCTTCCAATGCAAAATTATCTCCCAGATAAACCTTTCTTACAGGAATAGTATTTAAGTTGCTGAACCAATCCTTTATACCACAAATATGCTGTGATGCTCCAGAGTTAATATAACATTCATTACTTTGGTTACTTGCACTCTCTTGTACAGTTAGAAATAACTGTTCATCAGTAGTTATATGGTTTGCCTGCTCTAGTTTCTGTTTTTTGTCTACTTGTTTCTTCTTGCATTCTCTTGCCCAGTGTCCTGGCTTTTTACAATAGTTGCAGCAACCAGGTTTTCTTTGGTTTTGTTGCCTTCCCTTCTTTTCTGAGCACCTCTCTGAACTGAATAAAGCATTATCTTCAATTTTCTCTGCTTAATCATTACGTCTGAGTTCTTCATAGAGAAGTCTTCCTTTGATGTAGTCTAAGGTCAAATTGTCTTCTCTGCTTTCAAAAGAAAGTATGAGCAGCTCATACTTGTCTGGTAGATTGCAAAGCAGACAGAGTATCCTTTCTTCATCATCTACACCAGCATTAATACTGTGAAGTTCTTCTGCAAGTGTCTCCATTCTGGTAATGAGTTGTAGCATGTCATCATCTGGCTTCTTCCTCATGTTGAAGAACTTTTGTTTTAAATAAAGCTTGCTTGATACTGACTTTACTCTAAAGATGTTCTCTAAGGATTCCCATGCTGCTTTGGCAGTATTTGAGGCATGGATTTGTCCAATGAAGGAATCTTGCACATTGATACATAGGGCATTAAAGGCCTTTCTCTCCTTCTCTTGAAGCTTCTCCACTTCTTCTGCTGTTTCTTTGGGCTCAACTTCTTTTCCTGTTACCATATTCCAAAACTTCCTTTCCTCAAGGTGGATCTGCATCTTGATTCTCCAAAGTCTGTAGTTCTTCCCATCAAACCTCTCCTTTTCAGGGAAGATGTTAGTGTTGTTCTGTTTGCTGGTAGATGTCATCTTTAGAATAGATTAAGGCAATTAGGGCTCATAACCTGTGGCAATTCAAGAAGTGATCTGGATGTAAGGAACTTATCAAGAAATAGTGATAATAGTTGAACTGTTGTTTATTCATAAAGAAGCTCAGTATTTTTACCATTGTGGAAGTAATACCACTCTAACACTAAGCAAGGAGGGTTTCTCAATATTCAGGAGCATTCTGTCACTGTTTCAGGGTTAGTACATAATAGTTAGTATTAGTGTTAATTTGATCCTGACTATACGGGAATAATCATAAGATCATAGATTTAAAGAAAGTGGCAAAGCTAGAGCTGTTAATTAGTCCCAGAGTGACCAAGACTAGTCCAGAATTGTTAAGTAAGCTTTTAGCTGCAGAATGATACCAAATAGTTCAATATTTCAACAATCACCAGAAACCTCCCTCCTAAAGAAATAACGAGCCTCCCACATAATGCCCAACAATCATGAATGGACAAGTGCAATGCAGCTAATCCTGGCCTAACAGCAACAGCTACTTCAGATCCTTAGCCAACAGTAACAAGGAATGACAACCATGGCCAGAGCTAGCAAAGCCCAATCAAGAACAACTTTATTCTCAAGGTTAACCAATACCATGGTAGAGTCAATGAAAATTGGAAACTTGGCTCCCCCGGATGGAAAAAGTTTTCAAGGCTAAAGAAATTGTCCCAGATAGCAAGTTACATTCCCTATAAAAATAATTTGGTCCTGCCGGTGGATCCAATCCAGATAAGCTGGCAGGCTTCTGCTTGGAGACCATCATAATACCAGCAACTTGGAATTAATGACCATCTTAATAATCTTATGATGGGATCACAATATTGTTGGGTTAATTTTGCTGCAAAATAAAGCTTAGAAAATTGATGGGGTTTAATTGGTGCTATAGCAATAATTGCATGGCATTGTTGTGGTCTGAATGAGCTCTACCAGTATTTTGAATGGATCTAACAGGCCAGTATATCCCGTTGCCCTATATGGCAAAAAACATGATGGTGTTTTGATTGTCTCATTACAAGTCTTCAATGGCATTATCATGGCAGTATTATGGCCTACAGCTAGTTCTCCACAATGCTACCTTACCAATTTACCAAATGGTACTTTCTTTTTCTGCCTCCCCTTGTGCAATTGATGTGTTTTACTGTTGGATTGCCCCTCTTTGCTTGCTTACCTACTACTACCTTATGTATTCCACATATAGCTTGACAAAAAAAACTCTGGCCTCCTGTTTACTAACCTCTACAAATATACACACCTGTTGCAATTGACATACTTCTATCACCTCATCTTTATGGTATCACAGTGTGATACTTGCAAAGCTGCCATATACCTTGTACAGCTGGTGATATTTACATCTTGCAAACATATGCTTGGTTGCTACCACATATGCCATGGATACCTCCTGAATATCTGCAAAGAACTTTTGGGTATTTAGCTGATATACTCCTTCTCCCTGCTGGATTTTAGTCCCCCTTATAGGTGCACTGTGGCTCTTGTTTGTGTGAATTTCAAAATGAATCATGTAGAAATTGGATTGTGACCAAGAGAAACCCAGCATACTTTGGTAGAGTATTCCTAATGAATATTAGTTGCTTGTTGCACCCAACCCAACTTTGCATCACTTAACTGGTTACCCACATATTAGGGCTGCTTAGCTTCCTAATGCTGTAGGTATAGGTGTTTCCATTTGAACATCTGTCCTCAGTATTTTCCAACTTCTCCTGGCTATCCTACATGTGCCAATTCATCACATATAAGATGGTTTTGAAGGTAATATTCTTGGTGCAATTGGGATATGGAAGTAATTTCTGTTGTAAAAATTTGGAATTCTACCTAAGTATCCACCTAACTTAGACACTTAGATCATTACCTTCAAATCCTAGAAAATACTGACCAAATTCCTTGTTGTGACTTACTTTGAATATTTTCACCAAAATACCAAGTACCCAGAACATGAAAATTCTCAAAGTTGTCCAAACAGCCCCAAACTTTGCACACATGTTATTGGGACCATCCTAAGCCTATTCTATGTGTTTGTAATGCCAAAACCATGTAAAAGTATAAATATTACTTTAACATTAAATAGATCATTAAGTGAAAGCCACAAAATCTACTTGTTATCCCAATCACTTCAAATATCTCCAAGACTTGTACAACAACTTCAGATTGACTTGTGTTACTGTGTTCCCCCAAATCTTCTTGTTAACAAACTCCTAAAAGGTGAAGTAAGATCCAATATTATCCACCTACTAACTAAGTCACAGTAGAGAATGGTTGCAGTAAAAGCAGTGATCTACCTTCTCTGGTTTAGACTTGTAGTATAGCCACTTATATACAAGCACAAATTACTTGCATAAAAGTTGTAGATCCGTCAGGTTGATACTGTTGATCTGCTTCTTGACAAATATTCCTAAAATGTGCACACATGACTGCAAATGATTCCAATGTACTCTGAGTAGAAATTGCTTCACAGGGCTGCTTAAATTATTGCATTACCAGTTTGTCCACTCCCCACATTTGTACTGTTGCATCTGTATATAAGTGTTGATTGGAGCTTGTGAGAAGTACTGTGGGTAGCAAGTACTCTATAGTATCTTGTTGAATCCATCATAGGTCTCTAGTATATCATTTGGTTCCTTTAGCTTGAGATCCTCATATACAACTTGGCCACTAGCCCTATGAGAAGCTATTGTGATGATCCTGTCAAAAAGGCATCACAGATTTAAAGTGCTATGACTAATATGTACTGATCATGTCAGGCACTGTGCAGAGATGTTGTGTCCTATTATGACTAGTTTGGGGCTTGTTCTACAATGTAGAGGCTAATCCACAGTATACAACAACTTCTGGTATGGTAGGGTAAATGTACCTCCCCCAGACAAGTTTATTCATACAGCTATTATGTTGTACATATCCATATTTTATCTTATCAGTATTATTCCATTCTTCTTTTGCCCATGTTATTAGTATTATCCCCATATGATGTTTACACTGATTGGTTATTAGCATTAGTTATCCCAGCTGTTATTCAGCTTTGTGATCAGAATATGTATCTACATAAGGCAAGTACCCGCGTCAGTACCCATGACACTTGACCTAGGTCTGTGCTACCATCCCTACCATCTCAATAACATATATGCTAAGTTTCAGACTACTGATCCCTGATTGGTTGGATGTGTTGTGCCTTTTAGAATCTTGCAGGACATTCTTGGTATTTTTTAGCTCATAGTGATGTGATCAAGAATTTCACTGATGCCTGGAGTCTTCCATAACCTTGTCATTAGTAATCACTTGGCAATCAGGAAAAGTATTTAAGGTAGGGCAATCCCTCATCAATAAATCATCCCTTCTATCAGTAACACTTTTCCCTTATTGATTAGCAGTTGATCACTGCACCTGCCTTAAACAGCACATCTCAGACCTGCCATCAAGGAGCTTTTCAGGGTAGTGCACAAGACATACAGAGGCCTTTGGAAACACTTGGAGCACCTAGGAAGCTAGAGAAGCAGGAGCTTCTACCATAATGACATATTAACAAAGACACTGGTTATTGCACCCATCAGACACCTCATACACCTTGAGTTGTGTAGCTTCTCCCAGGAGTAACTCTACACCGCAACATTGGTTTGCAAGTACTGAAATAGTATATTGGGGGGGGTTAGTACACATATAGAAGATACAACTTTCACAAATATCCTCAGTCTTAGGCTCAAAATATACTGTTGGCAGTGTTTCTCACTTGTGCAACGGTGTTCTGACCTTCTATTGACTATTGGGCTTATATAAATTTGAAGTACTGTTCCTTATTGAGATGTCACTCTCCCTTCTGTGAAAATATCTCATGATATAGAAATTTAAGCTTCCCTTTAACCCAAAGGGGTGTGGTGCAGAAGTATCTAAAGTGGTCTTTGGACCTCAAGGGGTGTCTACAGGGGTGTCCTTAGAGTACAGGGGTCTCCTAGTGGGGACTTTTCAGCAGAAAGTGGTAGTTTTCTTGTAGAGCTTAGATTGGATTCTTGTAAGCTTTGCTGTCTCTTTGCTGATGTAGTACCAGTCAAAGTCAGAATTCCTAAAAGTGCAAGAGATGCAGGGGAAGTCTTATAGCCTTTAAACTTGTAATAGTACTGTGAAGATTCTGGAAAGAGAAGTTCTATTTTATTCTTCAGCTGGGGAAGTCATATTTGTGACATTTCTGAAGCATCAAAGTTTTTGGGCCATTGCATAAGAAATACATGTGATACAAAGCTAACATTTGCAGTGGCGCAGATTGGACATAGGAGCAGCACCTGTGAGAATGTCACATGGTTTGGTTGGCAGATTCAAAAGTTACACACAATTGGAGTCACCATAGTAATTATAGTAATAGAGGCCTGGTATACATGACAATTGGCCACTTTTAATCATATCTCCTTAAGTACTGCTACAAATGAGCTGTATATTTAAGGCATATGTTGGCTACTGCATGTTCTGTATGACATAATACTCTTGGGTAGATTGCTTGTCAGGATCTTATGCTTTGGTTCTTCAAAGTTGGAACTTCTTAATCTTTCACTTGTGTGTTACAATAGCATAAGCAGGTAAAGAAATGAGTGTCATATTGGTTTTGAGAAAATGTAGTAACATATTACTTTCCATTACCACAGAGACTGTTGAAAATTAATTGCACCCCAGATTTCACAAAAAACTTTGTCAAATTTTCAACATCATAGTAAATAAGTGGCTTTTGACTGGTTCCCTGCCAATTTGCTCACTTTCTGATCCCGGACACTCTATCACCTCCTATGTTTGTGTGCAATGATCAGCCATTGCTACTTTTGCAAACTCCTTGCTACCTGACTCAACCATTTCTCTTACTTTTCTTGCAAATGAATTGTTTTATTACCACACTGAGGTAATGGAAAGTATTACAGTACTAGATTTCTCAAAACCAATATTGTACTCACTTCTTTATTTTGCTGTTTGTATTGTAACACATAAGTGAAAGATTAAGAATTTCCAACTCTGAATGACAAATGCTCTCAACCCTGGCATGTGTGGGTTATTACTGACTGTACTTGATGAGTGGGAGAGCTTGTAGGTCAAGTCAGTACCACTTGGTTCAGCATAGCTTCCGATAGAAGGTAGCAAGGTAATAAAGACTTCTGTTTATTTTGTCCAAATCTCGTTGTTCTTCCTGGTTCAATTGGGTAGATATATATATCACTTGGGGGGCTTAGACAATAGACAATGTGTTATAAAATAGGGGTGTGAACACCTTCCTGTGATGGTAAGTGTTCTAACTAGATAAGGGCAGGGATAGGAGGGGAGGATGCGTGGGGGAATCATAGGGAGGGTACTGGAGGACTTTGGGTAGGACTCTGGAGGGAACTCTTGGGAGAACTCTTGGGCAAAGAGTGGGTACTACATTGAGTACTCACATATCCCGGGGGTTAAGTGGGAGCTTTGTCCTTGAAGTTCTTTGACTAACTCGCTTCTCCAGGATTGATTTTGTTTACGGAGCATGGGGAGTCACCGTAGTACCATTGCTGGTTGTCACTTGCGAGGGGATCGCGGGCAAGTACCTGATACCATTCGGCGGCAGAGTGGGGTGCAGCCTGTGTTGCTCAACGGATGTTTTCCACAGAGCCAAATAGTTGGCAAACCATAGGGTTCTGGGTAAGTTCCTCGGGAGGGTCAGAGAACCAGAAAAGGTGCAATAGCGCGATAAAGTCTTGCTTCTTTATCTTGCAAACATTATCGGGGCTTGTCCTTTTTGTGTTCAATATGACGGCGGGGGACCTTTTGAAGAGAGCGTACACTCGGTCGGCAGTCACCCGTTGTCAATAACAAGTTTTTGCTTCTTCTGAGACGTATTGTAGTTCTTCCGTAGAAACTGTGGCGCGATCGAGGCGCTTTTGTACTTGCCTCATGGTTTCTACAGAATCCGTGGCGGTTTCTTCGGCTTCTTGGAGTTGGACTTCGTACTGATTCCTGAGTTGTCCTATGGTAAACCACTGTAATAGTTGTAACACAGCAACTTGGTGGATTGCATGGGTTAACTGGCCGGTGTATTTAATCCGTTCGCGTATCTTCTCTAAGATGGTTCCTTCTTGGAAATGTGGTTCGAGATGTTCGCAAATTTCTCGGAGGAGTCCTTCAATCGGGAGTTCTACTTCTGGTGCTCTTGCAGCTTGTACCAGGTCTGCGTATACCTCAACAACCATGGTACCTATTAATGGCAAGTATGCAACAAAACAGGGGGGCTCTCGAGGTCTCGTGAGGGCACAACAGTTGATTCCTTGTGTCTTCTGTCTGACTGTGTCCAGTATGGATACGGGAATCAGCGCGGCGTCCTTCTCCTTAATGATCAAGGAACCTTCTCTTAGGTGGTACACAGTCTTCTTGGGTAGTATCTCCATGCTTTGTATCGGCGTGGGTAACTTGTCTCGTCCCTCTCTGATCGTGTCTTGTATTAGCGTGACTGCTCCGGCAAACAACTCTTCATAGGTGGCTCTTGTTGTACGTAACGCTCGTACCATATCTCTTAACACTTGCAGGTTGGTTTTGTTTTTGATATCATCTTGGTTCCCGCTAGTGGGAGGGGTATTGCCAGTTTTGGGTGAACTGTTTCCTTTGGCGCTTTCCATATGCATTCTTTTGTTCTCCCCTTTGGGCGAACTCCCTCGTGCATATTATTTGTACCTATATTGACTAAAATCTCCTCTAATAAACTTCGAATGTATCCCGTGTCTTCCTCTATCCTTGTCCTGATAATTGTTTAATCACACTTTGGTCTCAGTGATGATCGGTGGATCATCATGTAACGGTTTCAGATGGGCTGGCGCTACGTTGCTGATTGTCTTATTATTCAGGGTGAAGGTGTACTTTGGTCCGTGGTCCAAACTGATAACGGTGCATGGGCCAATCCATCGGGGTGTAAATCGTGGGCGGAACTTGAGGCCTGCAACGGTTTGGTTGTACCACACCTTATCGCCTGGTTTCCACTTTTGTCTTGTTAGTTTCTCATTTTTGGGTGGAGGGGGAAGGTGCTTGTCGACATTTTTGAATACTTTTATGTATAGGTGGGCGATACGGTGTATCAACCTTTCTATATAGTCGTTATGTGTTGTCAGGGGGACACCTTCCATCGTCAATCCAGCTTCCTCCCGCCACTTGGGTCTTCATCCATATAGGATTTCATATGGGGAGAAACCCGTTGTTTTATTTGGTGTGGTGCGCATTGCTAGGAGTGTCAGTGGGAGCAGCTTGGCCCATGATTGGGGAAGTTCCCAGTGAAGCTTCTCCAGTATGCGGCAACACGTCTGGTTCATCCTCTCGGTTAATCCGTTAGTCTGGGGGTGATACGCGGCCGTGAAGACTTGTTTCATGCCCATCATTTTGCACAGGTGGGCCACGGTGTCGTTCAGGAAGGAACCACCGTTGTGGTAGGGTAAACATACCTCCCACAGACAAGTTTATTCATATAGTCATTATGATATACTTATCCATATTTTATCTTATCAGTATTATCCCATTCTTCTTTTGCCCATATTATCAGTATTATCCCCAAATGATGTTTACCCTGATTAGTTATTAGCATTAGTTATCCCAGATGTTACTCAGCTTTGTGATCAGTAGATGTATCTATATAAGGCAAGTATCCGCGTCAGTACCTGTGACACATGACCTAGGTCTGTGTTACCATCCCTACCATTTCAATACCATATATAGTATTTCTATGTTGCACAGGTTTCAGACTACTGATTCCTGATTGGTTGAGAGTGCTGTGCCTTTTAGAACCTTCCAGGACATTCTTGGCATATTTTTAGCTCATAGTGATGTCATCAAGAATTCCACTGATACCTAGAATCTTCTAGAACCTTGTCATTAGTAATCACTTGGCAATCAGGAAAAGTATTTAAGGGAAAGGAATCCCTCATCAATAAATCATCCCTCTATCAGTAACACTTCTACCTTATTGATTAGCAGTTGATCACTGCACCTGCCTTCAACAGTACATCTCAGACCTGCCATCAAGGAGCTTTTCAGGGTAGTGCACAAGACACACAGAGGCCTTTGGAGACACTTGGAGCACCTAGGAAGCTAGAGAAGCAGGAGCTTTTACCATAGTGACATATTGACAAAGGCACCAGCAGTTTAGACACAGAGGCTTTTGCACGCATCAGACACCTCACACACCTTGAGTTGTGTAGCTTCTCCCAGGAGTACCTCTACACCACCACATATTTGGCACCCAACGTGGGGGGTTTGACTGAACTGCCCCTAGAAGACTTAAGAAAGAACAAATTATCAAGACCATGGATCTACCTTTACCAGGAATGCAAGGAACCCCTTTCTTTGATGGAACTAAAGTCAAAGCTTTCATCAAGAGGTGGGAGCTTTTCTGCAGAGCCCACAAAATACCTGAGGCCATTATGGCTGAAGAGATGCCCCCCTACAGCACTGATGAGATCATGCTCTCATTATATGAGAGAAATGATCTGCTGACAAATTGGACCCTCTTGAAGAGCTACTTGATTGATGAATATGGAGAGAGACAAGTTGACTACACACTTCAAGACTTGGAGAACTTTGCTTATTGCAAGTTTAAGCTGCTACCATTGAAAGAATACCTGAGTGGCCTTGAGCAAATTGGAGAGTCACTGAAAGCCCAAGGAGTTATAACTGATCTCACTTTATCTGCCTATCTTCTCAGAGCACTACCAGAAGACCTGGTGAGAAGGATTGAAAACAATCCTACTGTGAAAGCTATGAGTTCACTGCCTGCATTTCAGTTAGCTAAGCAGATTCTATTTGCCCCTGAAGAAACCTCACCAATCAGAAAGCTTCTTTCAAGCCCAGAACAAATCCAAGATAGCCAAGACATACTTAATCCCAGCAATCAAAGCACTCAAATTCAGGAGCTGACACAGCAACTAGAGAAACTCTCTTTGCTACTTGCCAGCAAAGTATATAGTCAGAAGCCAGTAGAGAAAGAAGTCAAATATACATGCATGTGGTGCGACTCTGCCAACCATTCCAAGAGAAATTGTCAAGAGCTTCAGTCATTACTATCCACAGGTGATGTCCTATATAGTCCTCAGGGATACATAGTCAGTAAGCATGGTGACAAATTATCCACAGCATTTGGACAAGGAGGAATGAGAGTTCACTACAAGCAAGTCACCTCTCATATAAGAAAGGTTCACCTCCATGAAGAAGAAGATCCTGACTACTTTGATCCAGCTGAAGTTCTGAACTTTGACTATGAGGACCCCAGAGAGGCCCAAGATCATATAGCTTCAATTTATGCTTCAAAGAGACACCATCCTGAAAAAATGGCTAATCCAGGCCCAGCAACAAAAGTACCAAGATGTGAGCCAGAAGTTGTGATTGAGAAGAAAGCATCACCCCCATTAATTTTGCAAGAGTCTGCCAAGGCCAACAACTACCACATGCAGCCTAGAGTCAAGCAAAATGGTACCCCAGAGGCTCTGACAAGTCATATACTAGGAAGCAACATATCAATCAAGGTTGGAGAGCTACTCAGTGTATCACCATCTGTAAGAAAGACTCTGGATGAGCATATCAGAATAAGAAAGCATCCAATTGAAGCAACTCAAGGCAACCAGGTCCAGACAGTTCAAGGAAGCCAAGATATCAGTGAGCTGCATCAAAGCCAGAAACACTACTACTCAGTGGCAACTGCAACAACTACAGGAACTGTGCATAATCAAGAAATCCTATGTCATATAGACAGTGGATCTGAGATATGTGTGATGCCTTTGGAGGCTTAGAAACAACTACCATGCAAAGACCTATTGCCCATAGACACCAATATCAATTGGAGCATGAAGGATGCCAACTCAGGGCAATCAAAGCTTTTAGGAATTATTCACAGCTTCCCTCTCATCATTGAAGGAATACCCCATGAGATCCCAGTATTCATTTGTGCAAAGGCTAACTTTGAATTACTTCTTGGAAGACCATGGGAGGTAAAAGCAAGAGCAACTGCAGTGAACTACCCAGATGGTTCAGCATGGTATACCATATACTCAGAGAGCCCAGGACTAACAGCAACCTTCTGTGGTGTGGACTCAAACAATATCCAATCAATGACATCATGTAGATTTCTATCTCAAGAAAGGACAGGTGGCTTCATTGAGGAAGACTGAGAGAGCACTTTGTTCTCCAAACTTACAGTGGTTAGCTAAAAAGTTCCCTGAAACTTTTTAGCTCAAGTGAGGGGTGGATGTGGTAGGGTAAACATACCTCCCACAGACAAGTTTATTCATATAGTCATTATGATATACTTATCCATATTTTATCTTATCAGTATTATCCCATTCTTCTTTTGCCCATATTATCAGTATTATCCCCAAATGATGTTTACCCTGATTAGTTATTAGCATTAGTTATCCCAGATGTTACTCAGCTTTGTGATCAGTAGATGTATCTATATAAGGCAAGTATCCGCGTCAGTACCTGTGACACATGACCTAGGTCTGTGTTACCATCCCTACCATTTCAATACCATATATAGTATTTCTATGTTGCACAGGTTTCAGACTACTGATTCCTGATTGGTTGAGAGTGCTGTGCCTTTTAGAACCTTCCAGGACATTCTTGGCATATTTTTAGCTCATAGTGATGTCATCAAGAATTCCACTGATACCTAGAATCTTCTAGAACCTTGTCATTAGTAATCACTTGGCAATCAGGAAAAGTATTTAAGGGAAAGGAATCCCTCATCAATAAATCATCCCTCTATCAGTAACACTTCTACCTTATTGATTAGCAGTTGATCACTGCACCTGCCTTCAACAGTACATCTCAGACCTGCCATCAAGGAGCTTTTCAGGGTAGTGCACAAGACACACAGAGGCCTTTGGAGACACTTGGAGCACCTAGGAAGCTAGAGAAGCAGGAGCTTTTACCATAGTGACATATTGACAAAGGCACCAGCAGTTTAGACACAGAGGCTTTTGCACGCATCAGACACCTCACACACCTTGAGTTGTGTAGCTTCTCCCAGGAGTACCTCTACACCACCACACCGTTGTCGGACAGGAGTATCTGAGGATATCCATGTCGGCAGATGAGGTGTTCTAGAATGAATCGGGCGGTTGTCTTCTGATCTTTATTGCGGACGGCTTGGGCTTCTACCCACTTTGAGAAATAATTGGTAGCGATTATTATGTATTGTTCTCCTTTCTTTGTTTTCATAAAGGGGCCAACAAAGTTGATCCCTACTTGGTGGAAGGGCAGGTCAACCGGTATTGGTGCGGTTGTCCCTATCTTCTGACTCCGGTTGAATCTTTCGCAAGTGGTGCATCTTTGTAACGTATTTGTAACGTCGGTCATCATTTTTCGCCAATAAAACGTTTTTCTTAACATCTTATATGTTGTTAGGGGGTTAGCGTGTTCTAATGACATATGTCTTTCTTGTATGATTTCTTCACAGGCTGCTAGTGGGGGTACCTTGGCTCTGGACTGTCCTTGGAGGAACCATAGTCGATTTTCTTGTACTTTGTACTGACACCATTTCCTTCAAAATTCTCTCTTCTGTTTGTTTGTAACAACGTGTTTGGGATACCTCCCTTTCTTTTTAAAGCAGATTACGTCCTCGTACTCATCACTGACACGTATTTGGCAAACGGGATAGCGACTGAGGAAGTCTGCGTCCTGGTGTTTCTTGCCAGCGCGGTGAATTATTTCAAAGTTGTATTGCTGTAGTCGTAGGGCCCAACGTGCTAGTCAGCCGGTAAAGTCTTTAGTTTTCATCAGCTAGACCAGTGCGCTGTGGTCCGTTACTATCGTGAATTGGCGACCATGTATGTATGTATGGAATTGTTTAATTGAATAAACAACAGCCAGACATTCTATCTCAGTAACGGGGTAGTGGCGTTTGTGTTTGTTTAGCGAACGGCTCACGTAACCGATCGGGTGGAATTCGCCGGGTTGGTGGTATTGTCCCAGTACGGCGCCTATACTGGTGAGGCTTCCATCACAGTTAATAAAAAATCTCGCATCCCAATTGGGAAATCGTAACACTGGCGGTGACGTCAGGGAATGTTTCAGCTGATTGAATGCTCTCTTTTGAGGCTCCGACCATACAAAACACTGGCCCTTTCGCGTCAATTTGTATAGGGGGGCTGCAATTGTTGCAAAGTTTTTGACAAAGCGGCAATAGTAGCCGGCTAATCCTAGGAATCCCAACACTGCATTAATGTCCTTTGGTGCAGGTGCATTTTGAACGGCTTTCAGGAGTGACGTAGATGGGTATATTCCATCTGCCGAGATCTTGTGGCCCAGGAACAACAATTTTGTATACAGGAAATGGCACTTCTTGGGATGTAGTTTGAGTTGGTTCTCAAGGAGGGATGTCAGGATACGTTGCATGTTGTGTATATGTTCTTCTACATCGGGGGAATATATCGTGATGTCGTCCAGATACACAAGGGCGCATTCCCATTGTAGATTTCCTAGCACCTTGTCGATCATCCTTTGGAACGTAGCGGGGGCATTGCACAAGCCAAAGGGTAGTCGGCTCCATTTGTATAATCCAAACAATGTTATAAAAGCGGTTTTGGGTTGATCTTCCGGGGCTACTTCTACTTGCCAAAACCCAGAGATTAAGTCAAGAGAGCTAAAATATTTAGCTCCAATTAATCTGTCCAAGAGGTCGTCTATTTGCGGTAGCAGATACACGTCCTTCCGGGTGACGGCGTTCAATTTCCGGTAGTCAATGCAAAAGCGTCGCTTTCCGTCTTTCTTTGGGACTATCACTACGGGGGAGGCCCACGGAGACTGGCTCTCTGTAATGATGTTGTCTTTTAATAAAGTTTCAATTGTCTCTTTGATATAGTCTGTGTCAATTTTCAAATTCCTATAGGCTTTTTGCTTGATGGGGTATTTGTCGGCAAGGTGGATTTGGTGATATACCCCAGGTATATGACCAATTACATGGTTCTTAGAGAATACTCGGGCAAGCAGACGTATTCCTTCTAGGAATTTGTCTTGTAACATAGGCGGTAGACCGGGGTCCACATCTAGTTTGGGGAGTTCTTCTTCTGGTTCTTTGTTTGGAGGTGGTCCTTGGTTGTTTCCGTCGACTTCCTCTAAGTTTAACAATGGCACTCCTCTAGGCAATGTCACCGTGTGTCGCCAGTTGTTAACCACTAAGCATTTCAGGCTTTGCGTTTCAAATTTTGGTGGTATCCATACTTTAGGGATCGAGATTCCTTCCAGTTGCTCGGATGCTTTTGCTGCGGTTATCATTCTTCCGCTCGTTGAATAAGCTATTGGTGTTTCTAATGAGATCACCGTCTCACTGGCGGGTGGTATTTTTATCACCTTTCGTGTGATGATTGGAGACTGCGACGGTTTCACCTCTTCAATTGTCACACTGTTGCTACGCGCCTTGCTCTCATTGGTGATATGAATCAGTGGGATACTCTCAGTATCCCACCTGAGTTCAGATGCACTGTAAAGTATATCCATCTTATGTTGGATAAACCAACTCTTGCCAATGAGTAAGTTGTTGGCTGCGACGGGTAGGACCACAACATCTTGGCGTATTATCAAGTTGCCTAGCCAAATGGGGCAATTAGGCACCACACCTACTGTTGTATCCAGATGGTCATTCGCTAGCCGTACTCAAATGGTGTTGTTGGGGACTATATTTAGTTTTAGACGTTTTGCTAATGACTCTGACATGATCAACGTAGAGGATCCTGTGTTGATAAGGGCAAGAATCTCCTTATTCTCTATACGTACCTTTACGTATGTACCTTTATTTGGTTTTTGCAGGACCGTCTGGTTGACATGGAGGGTCGTTATCTCCTTCAATCCCTCTATCAGTTCCTTGACTAGAGCCGGGGCCAGTCCCAGTAAATTGGTTATTGGGAGGGTTGCCTTGGTTTGCTCTAGTACCTTCATCATGGGGAATAGGCCATGGGAAGACGTGCTAGCGTTCTTTGTTTGCTTTAACACTTCTTCCCAAGGTTCATTCCATACTTCTTCACCTAATTCTGCGCTCATTCCTTTTGACAGAACCTCTACTACAGGTTCCTTTGCCTCCTCTCTAGAAGCATCATGTCGACGCTTCTTCTTCCGCACTTCAATTGTCCTGACCGGAGGGCTTAGATTGACTGAGTCCCGTTGGCCTCCAGGCGAGGGACTCTGTCTTTTGACGCCTTCTTCTCTTTTGTGTCCAATACGGCTTCTCTTCCGTACCGTTTTTCACATTCATGGGCCTGGTGACCTACTTCTCCACACACATAACACGGATACTGTTGTCGCGGTCGTTCCATCTGTTGGGTCAGGACTTGAACCTGGGCCTTTAGATCTACAACAGCTTCCCAGAGTTTATCACCTTCTTTGGGGACTTCTTGGACATTGTTGATTGAGAGTTCTTGGACCTTTCGCCGTAATTCCTCTAATTAACGGTCTTTCGGGGAGGCGATTTTTCCTTTCTTACGGGGGATCCCTGTCCTTCGATCATTCGTATCACTATAGGGTAGCCCCCATAGCAAGATGACCCCTCGTACTTGTTTGACCAACTCTTGCAACGTTTTACATCCCTGTTGTTCTTCGGACACCCTACGTCTTATTTCGTCGTCTAAGCCCATGATGTAATACCTCATGAGCTGTCGTTCGGCGATTTCGTCCTTCGGGAGACATCAAACTTGTTGGAGAAACAGTTCAGTGTAGGCTTCATAGCTTTCATTGCTTTTCTTCCGCGAGGACAGTAGAAGGGCTTCGTAGTGGTATCCTTCGGCATATAGAAAGCGTGTCTTGTAGGCTTCTTCTAGTGCATCCCAGTCGTCTTTGACTGCGTCTTCCAACCCATAATGCCATCGCCATGCTGACCCTTCCATATGTCTTGCAAACTCTCTTACTTTCTTATTGTCGTCCCATCCTGCATCAACCGCAACTCTCTCAAACTTATCAAACCACTCAAGGGCTTTCTCTCTCTTTCCCTTGTATGTTTTTAGTTTGATTGTAGTAGTCATTACCTCACTTGTGCTTATTTCTGCAGAGACGGCACCAAATATGTGGGTTATTACTGACTGTACTTGATGAGTGGGAGAGCTTGTAGGTCAAGTCAGTACCACTTGGTTCAGAATAGCTTCCGATAGAAGGTAGCAAGGTAATAAAGACTTCTGTTTATTTTGTCCAAATCTTGTTGTTTTTCCTGGTTCAATTGGGTAGATATATATATCACTTGGGGGGGCTTAGACAATAGACAATGTGTTATAAAATAGGGGTGTGAACACCTTCCTGTTATGGTAAGTGTTTTAACTAGATAAGGGCAGGGATAGGAGGGGAGGATGCATGGGGGAATCATAGGGAGGGTACTGGAGGACTTTGGGTAGGACTCTGGAGGGAACTCTTGGGAGAACTCTTGGGCGAAGAGTGGGTACTACATTGAGTACTCACAGCATGCAATCTACCCAATAATATTACTTCATGCAGAACACTCAGTAGCCAACACATGTTTCAAATTACAGCTCATTTGAAGTAGTACTTTAGGAGTTATGATCAAAAGAGTCCAATTATCATATATACTAGGCCGCTATTGCTAGGATTACTATGGTGACTTCAATTGTGTGAGACTTTTGAACCAGCCTATCAAATCACATGAAACTTCACAGGTGCTGCACCTATGTCCAATCTGCACCACTGCAAATGTTAGCTTTGTATCACATGTATTGCTTAAGCAATGGCCCAGAAACTTTGAACCTTCAGAACTTTCATATATATGACTTCCCCAGCTGGAAAATAAAAGAAAGCCTCTCTTTCCAGATTCTCCACAGTATAATTACAAATTTAAAGGCTATAAAGCTTCCCCTGCATCTCTTGCACTGTTAGGTATTCCTACTTTGATTGGTACTACATCAGTAAAGAGACTGCAAAGCTCACAAGAATCCAATCTAAGCTCTACAAGAAAACTACCACTTTCTGCTGAAAAGTCCCCTCTAGGAAACCCCTTTACTCTAAGGATACCCTTGTAGACACCCCACAAGAATCCAATCTAAGTTCGACAAGAAAACTACCACAAAGACCCCTTAAGGTTAAGTGGGAGTTAAGAACATCCATATTGGTAAATATTTTCTCAGAAGGAAAACTGACCCGCAAATAAGGAAACATTACCATAAAAGTAAATAAGCCCAATAGTCAACAAACGGTCAGAGTACTGCTGCAGAAGTTAGAAACACTGCGTGTAGTATATTTTGGATCTAAGATTGAGGATATTGGTGAAAGTTATATTTTCTATCAGTATATCAAACTCCCAATAAACTACTTAGGTATTAGCACACTGGAAGTTGTGGTATATTGCTGATTAGCCTCTGCATCATAAAACAAGCCCCAAACTAATCATCATACAACACAACAAGAATTTGGTAGAGGACCTGGGTAGTTTGAGCCTTTCACTATACAACATCAAGAAATGTTACAAAAATGACTAATACACTACTCCCAGAGTTAATAACCACTCTTTAAAGTGCTATTGCAATAAGATTCTCAGGAGAAAATGTCACTGTGTTTCTAGAAGAGTTTAACAATATAGCTACAGCGCTTGAGCTATCACATAAGAACAAAATCCGGTTGCTTCCCTTTCTCCGTGAAGTTGAAGTATCAAGATTCTTACAAGGTATGGATCAATTTAAGACATCTTTGGTGCTAACTATTTCTGGGAAACTGCTGAACAAACTATTTTGGCTGAGTACCAAAAGGAAGCACAGTTTTTTACACTAAATGAGCTAGAAAAGCCTTACAACAAGACCCAACCCTTGCAAAAGTACATTCAGAAGTTTGAGTAAAAGCAAACCATGTTGAAGCAGCCTTTTAAATTTGAAGATTTTATCAAAGAAAATATATTTTCTAATCAATATGCCTCCTGAGATACATAGTGCCATTAGCCACTAAGCTCAGGCTACATGCTCCTACAACAATGTTGAGTAAATGGTGTTAAATATTTTGTCAGGGAGACAAGTTATGGATTCCATTAATATTCAAATGAGGATTTCCACTCCAGCTAAACAAATTCTTCATTAGAGAAATAACCCACAAAGTGATCAGGTCAATGAATTAACTGATGCATTAGGAAAACTGATGCATAAGTTGGACTCTCAAAGTGTACCATCATCAAGCATCAACAAAGCAAGACCAGAGAATCCCAAAATAACCAGTGATTATCCACAGCAAACTAAATATTGTGTACACTCTGAACCTGCTGAACATAGCCTTCATGGTTGTCAAATATTGAATATTGATATTGACATTCATAAAGCTATGATTGATTGCTATGGAAAGATCTGCAATATTGCTGGAGACCCTTTACCTATCAACAGAGATTATGGCAGAATATGGCTATACATACTTGCTCAAGAAGTATCATGTAATAGGACTACTACATCAAGTTTCACACAAATCAAAAAGACTGCAGAAATTCCAAGCAATGAACATTACAAACTCACAATATCAGACCCACAGGGGCAGGTCCAAGAATGTTTAATGAAAGAAGAGGAAGTTGAGGAGCTGAATTACCTTATTGATAAGAGAAAATGTCTCTGCAGAGAACAATCCTAAACAAGTGTGTACCAACTAAAAAAGTTTGCCAGTTGTTGAAATACTGGTACAGCCAGAAGCATCAAAAATACAAAAAGAACACTTGCAATCTCAATTGAAGTATGACACTATTACATTTATGCAGAAAGATATTGACAAATTCTGGAAATCTTCATTTTCACAACTTACAAATCAAGAAATGTTCACTACTATCAACAATCTCAATCAGCTACCGCCTGAAATAGTTGAACCTTTGAGTAAGGATATCTTCATTAATTATTAAGAACAATCTGCAACAACATTATTAAGTGAACAGCTATGATTTGAAGTTGAAAAAGTCTTTTACTCTTTTACAACAGGATGCTATGCTGCTACAATAAACAATGCTGAAGTAGGATGTGTTTTTGATTCTGGATCAGAAATCAATGCCATCACTGTTATGACTTTTGAAAAAATCAAATTGCCAGGGACAGAAGTTGACTGGAATATGAGAACTGCCACAGAGGCAGCAGAGAGGATGCTTGGACTGTGTAACCCTGTACCAATTGAAATTGGAGGTATCAGGGCTACTTCTCCCATTTTCATTGTTGCCAATGGACCCAGTTTTGAGGTATTGTTGGGCAGCCATATGAGAGAAAATCTCTTCTACAAGCTGATAACAGACCTGATAGAAGCTTATGGCTGACAATCAAATCTGACAATTGAAAAAAAAGGGCAACTTTGTGTGCAGCAGAAGAGAATAATCCAAGAAATGCAGACTTAGTTGCAGTGCAACATATTCAGATTCATAAGAGTATTTTGTTTATGATCAGCACTTCATTCCATTCACAACAAGTAAGACCAATACCAAGTATAGACCAGTTGCAATGAAAGCAAAGTCAGTAACTACTGGAATCTCACTATCTGCCCACAACAACCCTCATATGGAGCCTTTGCACAAATATGAAAAAATTAAACTCACAGAGGGAAGCTCCAGGAGTTAGCTATTGGGACTACTCTTATTACTGAGGAGAAAAGTCTCTTTTTTACTATGCTACAATGCTATGACAATGTCTTTGCATTTAATGAGGCACAGATAGGATGTATATCCACAGAGCTATTTCCACCAGTTAAGATCTATACATTGAACATGCACCATGGGCGCTGAGATCATATCCTATACCCTCAAATTACCAAATAAGGTAATTGAAATGCTACAATCAAGATTTTAAAGTGGAGTCATTAAGTATTGCTATGGACCTTATGGTAATCCCTGGTTTATACTGTTGAAGACAAATGGAAGTCTATGGCTTACTCAAGAAGAACAGCATTTGAATTAGGTCACCATCAAAGATAATATGCAACCACCCATATGACATGAGTAATTGATTCATTTACTGGATATCTTCTGATTAGAACATTGGATCTTTATTCTGGATATAACCAAATACCTCTGGATCCTGACTCAAGAGATTTCAGTGCTATAGATACACCAATAGGAATCAGAAGAATGCCAAGAATTCCTCAGGGATAGACTAAGTATGTGCAAAGTTATCAGCATGCAATGATTTGGGTTTTGGATGACTCTTTCCCTGAAATATGTCAGCCATTTCTTTATGACACTGCTGTAAACAATAAGTCCAGAGAAAAAGAAACATCATATTTCTTACCTCAAGTCAGAAGATATGTTTATGATTACATTTGCACTGTTGAAAGGGTCATGAAGAAACTTCAAGCCTCTGTCTGACTGTATCTAGCGCCAAATGCAAGTTTGGCTACTACAAAGCAATCATTTTAGGTGGACTTGTTTCTGAAAAGGGAGATTGCCTGATCCTGCAGAACTTCCCTCAGCACTAAATTGGAAGACACCAAGCAGTATAAATCAAGACATACAACTATTAGGGCTTACTGGTCTATTCAGAATCAGGACCAAGAACTATGCATCATCAACAACCTTGCAAATATATTAGTAGACTATGCAAAGGAAATGAGCTTAACTATCCATCTATCAAGAAAGAAGCACTGGGAGTACTCTATGCACTCCAAAAGCTAAAGCCATACTTATTAGGAGTACACTTCATGCTGGAGGTTGATGCCAAGCCATTATTAGGCATTTCAAATAAGTTGGAGCTTTTTCCTGATCCTATACTAGCACAGTTGATATCATACATCCAGATCTTTGACTTTACGCTGCAACACATACCAGGAGCCAATCACAAAGGACCTGATGCTTTATCTAGAAAGCAACCAAATTCTCTGTACTCAACAGATGATGATGAGATTAATGCGCTTCTTGAAAACACAATTCTTGGATACTCATTCAGACATATGATACAAAGCAATTATGAACAAATCAAGGAATCTCTAACATCACTCAAAGTTCCTGCGGATATTCCCACAAGTCAACGGTGTGGTGGTGTATAAGTCCAAGGGAGAGATACGTCCAACACTTCTCAAGTGTTTTGTGTGTGGGGTGTTCACTGGGTGCGATAACCTCTGGCAAAAGCTTGCTAGGAATACTTGGGTTCTGTCTCTAATCTAATGTGAAGGGGAATAAAGCCACAAGCTTGTCAAGGGAAAACTATTGAGCTACAATCCCCAACTTAGTTGGCGTCTTAACAAAAGTATGTGCTGGGTTCAGCGTCCTTTGAGATGACAATGTACTAAAGCTTCCAAAGTCAAAACAACTGTAAACTCCACCAGCAGGGACTTGATAAGAATGCAGCTTTGGTCAATAGTTACAAAGACAGAAAAGTATCTTTGCCTGTACAAGAACAAACTTGGGAAAGAATCAAATATAATAAAAGATACCTACTCTGAGTATTCCTCACAAGTAGTGCCTCCAAGGTCAGTTGGCTGTCAGCGCGGTTTCCTGGGAGTGTCCTGTGGTCTAGGGTTGGAAGTTCAGGTAGCAGCAGGTAGCAGTGATCACACTAATCAACAAGTCGGTATATTGATAAAAGGGATGATGATTTATTGTTGAGGGATAGCCTCCCTTATATACTTTTCTTCACTGGCTAAGTGATTACTAATCATGGTGTTCCAGAAGGTTCCGGAGTTCAATAGAAATCTTAATGACATCAGAATGACCTAAGAATGTTCTAAGTAGGTGCTGGAAGGTTCTAAGAGGCACAGCACATCCAACCAATCAGGAATCAGTATTCTGAAACCTGTGTAACATGGGGATACCATATATGGTATGGAAATGGTAGGGATGGTGACACGGGTTGATCATGTGTCACAGGTACTGGCGCGGGTACTTGCCTAATATAGAAGCACTTGTAACTAGTAATCTTACATAAAGTGAGGGGTAACTTATGCAATAAGGTAAGCAGGTGTGATAGTCAACCGGCTTATGGGATAGTACTGATTGGGTAAGACAAATGGGATAAAACTAAAATGAGTGTAGTAGGGATATAGGGAAGTAGAAAATAAGGGAATGAGCACATCTGTCAGTGGGTGTCACTGTCACCCCACTACAACGGACAAATTTTAAAAAGAAGGCTTTGAAGTTTATACAGCATGATGGCACGCTTTTCAGAAAGAGCAAACATAGAGTTCCTTGATGGTATATACATGACAATCATGATCAAGAGAAGATCATTCAAGAATTGCATGAATCTGAATAAGGAGGTCATAAGGGAATTACATCATCATATGCAAGAATCTCCTTACAACATTTTTGGCCAACACTATACACCAAAACAAAAGAATATGTGTAATCTTGTATTCCATGCCAAAGAAGAGACAACCAAATGATGCATGAACCACTTCACAGTATATAAATATCTTAAGCTTGGCAAGTTGCACACAGATATTATACACTTACCAAGGGCAACTGCAGGGTATAAGTATGTAGTGGACTGTTGTAATAACATTACTGGTAGGATAGAGGCTAGAATGCTGATACATGCCAATGCAAAAGCAGTAGCAAGATTTCTTAAAGAAGAGGTGTATCTCAGACATGATTCAGTTGGTGCCCTAATTGCAGATAATGAAGAATGTAGATCTTATGCTATACAAGCTCTAGCAATGAAGCATGGAACAAAGCTCATCCATACAACACCATATCACCCACAAGCAAGTGCACCAGTTGAACATGGACATTTTGCTTATGCAAATACATTAGCAAAGCTTAGCAATGAAGAACCCAACAAGCGGGCAAGTAGCTTTCATGCAGAAATAGGGGCTGATAGAGTTACAGTTAAAAGAAGTATAGGGAATACTCCATTTTTTCAGATATATGGACATGAAGCTGTTTTACTGATAGACATATCTTCTGAAAGTTAGTTTACACTCCCATGGAAGCCAACCATGACAACATCAGAGCAATTGCTAGCAAGAATATAACAGACTCAATAAGCTCACACTCTGCAAAAGAATGTAACAGAAAACCTGAAGAAATCCAGAATGGCTGGCAAGGAGTTCTTTGACAGTCAAAAATGCCTTAGTAGAACTTTTCTTGCAGTAGGTGAGTTGATACTACTTCACATTACCAAGAGTCAAGGAAACAGGACATCTTAGCTGGATATGCAATGGCAAGGTTCCTATAAGATCATACATGCAAACAAAAATTGATCTTATAAGCAAGCAGCACTTGATGGTACACCACTTACACTTGCAAAACCTGGTAACAGATTAAAGTAGTTCTATGTCAGAAGTGATAATGAGGGTTATGATGACTTGAATCATGTGAGACTTTTGAGCCAGCCAATCAGATCATGTGATATTCTCACTGGTGCTGCACCTATGTTCAATCTGCACCAATGCTATGACCTTGTATCACATGTATTGCCTATGCAATTGCCCAAAATCTTGATCCTTCAGAAATCTCATAGATATGACTTCCCCAGCTGAAAAATAACAGAGTGCTTCTCTTTCCAGAATCTCTACACTACATTGACAAGCTTAAAGGCTAAAAGACTTCCCCTGCATCACTTGCACTGTTGGGTATTCTGACTCTGATTGGTACTACACCAGCAAAGAGACTGCAAAGCTCACAAGAATCCAATCTAAGCTCTACAAGAAAACTGCTGCTTTCCTGTTGGAACAGTCCCCTCTAAGAGACCCTTTTACTCTAAAGACAGCTTTTTAGACACCTGTTTAGGTTTAAAGACCCCTTTAGAAACTTCCACACCACACCCCTTCAGGTTAAAGGGGAATTCAGAATTTCTATATCAGAAAATATTTTCTCAGAGAGGAAAGCAGCTCCCAAATAAGGAAACAATACTGTATTCTTAGGCTTTGGTATAAACACCACATTATCTTCCTCCCATGCAGTGATAGTTTTTTTCGTGGGCTTTATCTTTGGGCACTGTTTTTGTGCTTCAATGACTGTATGCTGTTCTTCTGTTTTTACATTGGGAAATTGCTCAATTCCTGGCTGTGACATTGAGCTACTTGAGTTCCTTCTTTGCAGCAAAGATACTGCTTTCTCTACCTGGAATATTGATTGCTCTACATGCATTATACGCTCATCCTGTTTCTGAAGTATTTCCTCATATCTCCTGGCCATTGCATCTATTGTATTAGCCACTGCACCTAATTGCTTCATTAATGGTTTGGTATGAGCTGACAACATACTTGCTAAAATGGGTGGTGGTGATGTTATCATGGCCACTTGCTGATCTTCAACTGAGGGTACTGCGCTTGCTACATTCTCATATGCCTGAGCATAATGGTCAGCTTGTGGCTCTGCAGAGGTTCTCAATTGACTACTTGACTGAGAGCCTGAGGAGTCTTCATTTCTACCTTCAATGGGCACACTGTCCACAGGGCCTTTTTTGGATGTAGCCCTGCTTGTTGTACTGAATGCCAAAGCAAGCTGTTGTCCCACCATTCTTCTGTTGCTATCAGTGGTGGGGTCTGGTTGAGAACCTGACAACTTTGCTTTTTTTTTGGTGGCATATATATGGAAGTGAGTCAAACCAAAGGGGAAATAGTGTTGAATATATGTGTGTATGTAGTGCCACAGCTTTATTTATAATGCTTACTATGATGGGTCAACATTGAATCTTACATTCATGTAGGTGCAATGGACTTTTTCCATCATTCCAGCTGCTCATAGTGCCCAACAGTGCCATAGCATGCCAGGTGGAGCCTGATCATGCCACAGAGTGCCAGATGGTGCCATACAGTGCCAATCTGGGATCAAAATTGACATGCATATGACCCTAAGATATCGAATTAATAACAAAATATACAGCACTTTCTGGCAATATGATCAATGGCACAATGGAACAAGTCTAATGTCTCAAAAACAAGACTGTCTCAAGTTCACATATGTATTGACCAAAAAGTGATATAATAGCATTACATTGTTGAAGGTCAAGCTGTTTGCCCTATGGACAAGACTACTTTGACTCAACGCCATAAGAGAACAGAAAAATGACCATGTGGCTATTGTGGCAAGCCTCTCAGCCATGAAGCACACAGAGAGCATAGGAAATGTCACAAGGATCATGGCCAGTGTTTTGCCACCCAAGTCATGTTTGACCATTCATTGGTCACTACTGTACCAACATTATCATGCTGGCCATTAGATACTTCTATAGTGGTACCTGGCCATCTTTATCATCTTGTGCAAACTGAGTCAAGTGAGTTTGTGACGCCTTTAGGCTTACCTCAGCCTTCTGAATATGGCATACAGAGTGATAGCAATGACAAAGAAGGTTCACTGATGGATTTTGAGGCTATCTTCCCTAACAACAGTACCACATATGAGCCTGGTCAAATCCCTATATGCTATTAGACAACACCCGTTGAAACAAATCCCAAGAATACTCTATGGAGCCAAGTGAGCCCAGTAATCCATCTACTGGTGAATGATGTAATGTTGTGGCTAGAGAAGTGGTGCATTTCCACAAATATCAGTAATGGAGGCTTTGAGGACTTATTACTACTACTTGCCAAAGTTGTACCAGAATTCAACTTACCATGTACATGGTACAAGTGGACAACCGTTATGCAGCTGGCAACATATAATCCAGAGACTGCCCTGATTCCAGCATGTGTTAAATGTTGTATGGCATTCACATCCAAAAATGCTACCATTGCAACATGGACAAGTTGTCAGGAATCCGCCACTTTTGAGGGAGAACATTGTTGACACTCTGGATATATTCTGCTTATACCCCATCTGAGGAAGCTGATGCAGTCCAACAAATATTGCAAAGTTATAGAGTACTGCACTCAGTATCAGTCAAGCACAAATATATCAGATATATTTGATGGCAAACATTGTAAACAGCTAAGAAGCAAGGGCTACTTTGGAGGTATATATGACCATGCCTTTGCCTTAGCCCTGGATGGATTCTCATTAAACAAGTACTCTACCAGCAAATCCTGCTAGCCACTGATTCTCATCAATCTGAATCTGCCACCCATCTTATGGTATCATAGCAATAATCTGATGGTAGTCTCACTGATATCTGGGTCTAAGTCACTATCAAACCTGGATAGCTACCTGTATCCATTGCTGGATGAGCTTTGTATGCTTTCCAGCAGGATAACGGTAAATGGCCCTCATGTAAAAGCACATATTATTATCTGCATTGAAGATACCCCAGCCATCAGCAAGATAGCGGGTTTTTCCGGGCACAATGAACAGTATTGCTGTCAAATGTGTGAGATCCAGGGGATTTACCCCATAACTCACACCCATTAGTATTATCCAAACACCAGCACTAAGATCCTCATCTTTCCACAGAGAGGACATACAGAAGTAAGCATGCAATTACAGCAAAGTTGGCAAGCTATTAGCCATTGACTAGAATAAGGAATCAATCAGAAACCAGAGATACTTCAGATAGAGGGTATCTGCTGGAGCAAAAGCTTTCCACTGGGATCAATGCATTTGCTTTTCAACAATATCCCTATACTGATGACCAAGTTGTACATGGTGCATTTCAAGTTAAATGAGCCCTTTGAGATACCAGAGAAATTTGAAAGAATTGGCAAGATATTACAGAGTATCCGCTACCCTAACTACTTCTCATGCGCTCCAATTAATATTCATACGCATATGCAACAATGCAAATGCAAAGACTGGATGAACTGGATATGTATTTATTTAAGTGGTGTTCTGAAGCCATTCCTACCAAGAGTACATTGGAAGCATTGGGAGTCCTATGTGGACATTGTAGGAGTATTTGTCCAGAAGCAGATCACCAATGCCAACTTGACGCATCTGCAGCTGTTGTGTGAGCAGTTTGTGACAGGATTTGAGCAGCTATACTACAAACATAAAGCTGAACATGTAGATCTCTGCCCCTACTGTATCCATTCTCTACTCCATCTTGCATAGTGTGTGGAGAATATTGGGCCTTGCTTCACATTTTGGGAGTTTCCTATGGAGCAGATGTGTGGGGAGGTAGGAAGAAAAGTCATGTTGCAGGTACTACCATTTCCCAATCCCATCAAGAAAGTTACCTTCAAGTCCGTCATGGATGTGATGAGTTGGCACATTGAGGACAGCCAGGAAGAGTTGGAAAATACTGAGGACAAATGTGCACATGGCAATACCTATGCCTATGGTATTAAGAAGCTAAGCAGCCCCAATGTGTGAGTAATCAGTTAAGTAATGCAAAGTTGGGTTGGGTGCAACAAGCAACTAACTTTTATCAGGAGAGCTCTACCAAGATATGCCTGACTTCTTATGGCTACAAGCCAACTTCAACACCATTAAGCACAGAACTCACACAAACAAAAGCCAGAATGCACCTATAAGGGGGACTAGAATGCAGCAGGGAGAACAAATATATTGGCTAGGTGCCAAGAAATTCTTTGCAGAAATTCAGGAGGTATTTGTGGCAGAAGTGGCAACAGCCAAGCATAAGTTTGCAAGATGTAGATGTTACCAGCAGTACAAGATATATGGCAACTTTGCAAGTGTCACACCAAAAAGCTGTAAAGTTGAGGTGATAGAAGTATGTCAATTGCAGCAGGTGTACAAGTTTGTAGAGGTTAGTACGGAGGAGGCCATAGTTTTTTTTGATTCAAACTATATGTGGAATACCCATGGTAGTAGTGGATAAGCAAATGAAGAGGGGTGATTCTACAGTGGAATATATGAATTGCACATGGGAAGGTAGAAAAAGGGAATACCATTTGGTAAGTTGGTATGGTAGCATTATACAGAATCAGAAGTAGGCCATCATACTGCCAATAAAATCCATCAGAGTCTTGCTGTGAGGCCATCAAAATATTGTCAGGTTTCTTGCCATATAAGGCAATTGGATATCCTGGCCAACTGAATCCATGTAAAATAGTAATAGAGTGCTGAAAGACTGCAACAATACTACTCAAAGATTGTCACAGCACCAATAAAATTTTGTCAAGTTTTATCCCTTTATTTGTTTGTAAAATTAGTGAAACACAGTTATGATCCCATCCTAAGATTGCTAGGAGGGTCACTAATTCCAAGCTGCTGTTATTATGATGGTCTCTAAATGGGATCTTGATGGCTGATCCAGATTGGATCCACCTGTGGGACCAAATTATAGTTCATAGGGAATTATCAGAGTCTTGCTTACCATTCTTACAAATACTCTGTCTCAGGCTTAGGTAGACATTTTTCCCTTTGCCTTTTCCTTTATCACTGCCAGGTCTTTCACTGTTATTTTGACTGAGTGCTTTATATAATGAACTATATTCTCACCTTGATAAATTCTGCTCTGTCACATTTTTTTTTTGCCTGCTTATCCCTTGCTACCACTCTTCCAGCAACCTGTTGTTGCTTTTCTGCTTGTTTTGAGCTCTCAGCCTTAGTTGTGTCAGGCTGCTGTGCAAACTGCTGGTTTTTATCACTGCCAAGTCCTTCACTGCTACTTTGACTGAGTACTTCTTGAGTTGTACTATGCTTTTTCCTTGATAAATGTTGTGCTGGTGTATCCATGTCTGCCTGCTTGTCCCTAATTGGCACTCTTCCAGCTACCTGATATCTCTTTGATGCTGTCTGGAGCATTTAGCCCTGCTTGTAATGGGCTCTTGAGGAATCTGCTGGCTTTTAGCCATGGCACCCTTGTTCTTCTGCCTTTGATAGTTCCTGCTATTCTTAAGATATATTCTTAACATACCAATGCTGGCCCAAAATCTGTTTGCCTGTTTGAATCCAGGATAATGCTCATGGAGCAAGTCAAGTGCATTCATCTTGGCATTAAGTTCCTGATGGTCCCATGGTATGCTGGCCTTAAGGTGATGGTGTGCTAGACTTCTGACAGTCTCTTGAATATTGGCCCACTCTTCATAATTTTGCACTCAATAGCTTCACAGATCTTCAATGTCTTTTGATTTTAGGCTTTGGTATAAACACCACATTGTCTCCCTCCCATGCTGTGATAGGTTATTTTCTAGGCTTTATCTTTGGGCACTGTTCTTCTACATCAAAGACTATATTGTGTTCCTTTACTGTTACATTGGGAAAAGGCTTAATTCTTGGATGTGACATTGAGCTACTTGAGTTCCTTCTTTGCTGCAAAGATACTACTTTCTCTACCTGGGATTTAGAATTCTTTACATGTATTATCTGCTCATCCTGTTTCTGGACTATTTCCTGATTTCTCTGGGCCATTGCACCTATCCTATCAGCCACTGCACCTAATTGCTCCATTTGTACTTTGGTATGAGCTGAAAACATATTTACTAATGTGGGTGGTGGTGATGTTATGACAGCCACTTGCTGGTCTTCAACTGAGGGTACTGTGTTTGCTACATTCTTATCTGCCTGAGCATAGAGGTCAGCTTGTGGCTCTGCAGAGGTTCTCAACTGCCTCCTTGACTGAGAGACTGAGGAGTTGGCATTTTTCCCTATGAGAAAAATTAAGAAAAGGCCAGCAAAGTACCCTCTTAATATCAGTGAAATTCCCAGTTTCTCAAAATTATCTCAATATCTCCACTGTTAGCTGATGAGCAGGCAAGCAAACAGTTTGCCCAGGTGGAGACTAGGCCAACTAACATCCATGCTAAATTTGGTAATTAGCTGCCATTTTCTTGCATCAAAATTGCATTTGATGTTTTGTACCAAAAACACTAGCTGAATACCAGCAAAATACCATTGGAATACCAGCTATATACCAGCTGAAAAATCCTATGAATTCTAAGTTTGAGCTTTTTCATGGAAAACAACCTTCAGTGGGCTCACCATCAACATGGCCAGTTTAGATAATGCCCTGCTTGTTGTACTGAATGTCAAAGCAAGCTATTGTCCAACCATTCTTCTGCTGCCATCAGCTGTGGGGTTTGGCTACAAACTGTTGTGTTGCATTATGGATAGTTTGGGGCTTGTTCCACAATGTAGAGGCTAATCCACAATATACAACAACTTCAGGTATGCTAATACTGAAATAGTTTATCAAGAGTATAATATACCAACAGAAGATATAGCTTTCACTAATATCCTCAATCTTAGGCTCAAAATATACCCTAGGCAGTATTTCTCATGTCTACAGCAGTGTTCTGACCTTCTACCAAGTATTGAACTTATGTACTTTTATAGTATCTTTTCCTTATTTGGGAGTCACTTTCCTTTCTGAGTAGATATTTCCCAATATGGAAACTCTGAACTCCCCTTCAGCCTAAAGGGGTGTGTTGTAGATGTCTCTAAGGGGTTTTTAGACCAAAAGGGGTGTCTTTAGAGTAAAGGGGCTTCTTGTTGTGGTCTCTAAAGTGGACTCTACACTAAAGGGGTGCGTAAAGGGACTTCTTTAAAGTAAAGGGGTTTTCTGAAGGGGTCTCTAAAGGGGTCTTTAGACTTAAGGGGTGTCTAAAGGGGTACCTTTAGAGTTAAGGAGCTTCTCAGAGGAGACTTTTCTGACAGAAAAGTGGTAGTTTCTTGTAGAACTTAGATTGGATTCTTGTTGGCTTTGCAGTCTCTCTACTGATGTAGTACCAATCAAAGTCAGAATACTCAGCAGTGCAGGTGATACAGGGGAAGTCTTATAACCTTTAAACTTGTAACTGTAGTGTGGAGATTCTGGAAAGAGAGGCTCTCTTTGATTTTCCAGCTAGGGAAGTCATTTATATGAAAGCTCTTAAGGATCAAATATTTTGGACAATTGCACAAGCAATACACATGATACAAAGCTAAACTTTTGCAGTGGCGCAGATTGGACATACTGGCAGCATCTGTAGAGATTTCACATGATTTGCTTGGCTGGTTCAAAAGTTACATGCAATAGAAGTCACCATAGTAATCCTAGCAATAGAGGCCTAGTATACATAGTAATTGGACTCTTTTGGTCATAACTCCTTAAGTACTGCTTCAAGTGAGCTGTAATTTGTAACATGTGTTGGCTACTGTGTGTTCTATATAACACAGAAGTGCATGGCACTTTCTTGGTCCACTGGTACTCTCTGGCACTATAAGTGCTTTGTATAGGTCTTTCTTTAGGGCTTATATTTAAACATAGTGCCTGATAGTGCCAGTGGACCAATATAGTGCCATTCATTTTTGTGACATGATACTGGCTACAGGAGCTAGATTCAGAGTGCCATGGGTATTGAGTACCAGATGCATGTCTTCAGTCCTTCTGTGCCCTTACACATCCTGCACAACATTGATCCCAAAAAAAAGGTCAAAAAATGGATTTTCTCCAACACAATAGGTGAGACACAGGGGCTGCATTGCATGAAAATGTAGAGCTATGTTTCACACTCTGTGGCCAAGAATAGGCTCACTTGGCCTCTCTGGCACATTATGACATCATTTGGCACTCATGGCCCAATGTGGCACTTTTTTTAAAGGAACAAGTCTAATATATGAATTGCACAAGGGGGGGTAGAAAAAGGAAATATCATTTGGTAAATTGGTATGGTAGCAATATATAGAGCTAGCTGTTGGCCACCATACTGTTGTGATAACTCCATCAGAGACTTGCTGTGAGGCCGTCAAAATACAGTCATGTTTTTTGCCATATAAGGTAATTTTTTATACTGGCTAGTTAGATCCATTTAAAATAGTTGTAGAGTGCATTAAGACCGCAACAATGCCATGCAATGATTGTCACAGCACCAACCAAGCCCTGTCAAGTTTTGTAATTTTATTTGGCAGTAAAATTAATACAAGGCTATTGTTATCCTGTCCTAAGATCATCAAGATGGTTACTGATTCAAAGCTGTTGTATTATGATGGTCTTTGAACAGGATCCTGATGGCTGATCCAGATTGGATCCACCTGCAGTACCAAATTATTTTCATAGTGTAGAATAGAAATAGTATTGAGAGCAAATGCATTGCTCCAAGTAGAAAGCTTTTTCACAAACAGATTCCTCCTATATTTGGTATCTCCAGATTTTGATTGACTTTGTACTCAGGCCAATGGCGTATATGTTGTAAGCTTTGCTGCAGTTGCATACTGACTTCTGTACATTTTCTCTATCAGAAGATGATGCTCTTGGTATTTGTGTTTGGATAATAATAATATATGTGCATTATGGAATAGCCCCCATGTATAAGTCAAAGGGAGAGATACATCCAACACTTCTCAAGTGTTTTGTGTGTGGGGTGCTCACTGGGTGCAATAACCTCTGTCAAAAGGTTGCCAGGAATACTTGGGCTCTGTCTCTAATCTAGTGTGATGGGGAATATAGCCACAAGCTTGTCAAGGGAAAACTATTGAGCTACAATCCCCAACATAGTTGGCATCTTAATAGAAGTATGTGCTTGGTACAGCATCCTTTGAGATGACAATGTACTAAAGCTTCCAAAGTCAAAACAAATGTAAACTCCACCAGCAGGGACTTGATAAGAATGCAACTGTGGTCAATAGTTACAAAGACAAGGAAGCCATCAGAAGTCTAGCACACCATCACCTTAAGGCCAGCATACCATGGGACCATCAGGAACTTAATACCAAGATGAATGCACTTGACTTGATCCATGAGCATTATCCTGGATTCAAACAGGCAAACAGATTTTGGGCCAGCATTGGTATGTTAAGATAGTATCTTAAGAATAGCAGAAACTATCAAAGGCAGAAGAACAAGGGCACCATAGCTAAAAGCTAGTGGCTTCCTCAAGAGCCCATTACAAGCAGAGTCAAAAGCTCTAGACAAGCATCAAAGAGATGTCAGGTAGCTGGAAGAGTGCCAATCAGGGACAAGCAGGCAGACACAGATGCACCAGCACAACATTTATCAAGGAAAAAGTGTGGCACCACTCAAGAAGCACTCAGTTAAAGTAGCAGTGAAGGACCTGGCAGTGATAAAGCCAGCAGCTTTTGCAGGGGCCTGTCACAACTACAGTTGGGAGCTCAAAACAAGCAGAAAAGAAATGTCAGGTTGCCAGAAGAGTGCCAGCAAGGGACAAGCAGGCCAAAACAGATGCGTCAGAGCAGAACTTATCAAGGAGAAAATGTAGTTCATTACAAGAAGCACTCAGATAAAGTAGCAGTGAAAGACCTGGCAGTGATAAAGGAAAAGGTAAACGGAAAAATGTCTACCCAAGCCTGAAATGTAGAGGCATGCAAAAAAATGCAGTTCTTGCCAATTAATGCCACAAGGCTGGAACAGACTGGATCCAATCATAGCCAAGAAGAATCACTAACAAGAAAACAACTGTTTTCATATGAGTTGGAAGTGCAGCCAGTTGGGCTACACTCCAGCAAGGAAGATGAGTTTGCAGAAAAATGTAATTTGTCTACCACAACCTCCACATCCTCCATTGTTGACAGAGTGGAGATTCCACTGACAGACAAGGCTACAACATTAAGAACTCAAAAGACTATCACAATGTCTTTAATTAAATTTTGGAACATTAATAGGCACACCAAGTGGTTGCAGCACTTCTTCAAGTGCAGTGCTCAAGAAAACATACCGGAATATTGCAAGGACTGGCAGATGAGGTGCTAGACCTTGCTGTTCCAGCTGAAGACCAGGATGTGTGGGAGCCAGTGAATGACTGGTGGTATAAAGCTGTTGGGTTCCCACCAGAGTTGTGGAACCAGAGTATTACAGCAGAAATACTTATTGAATGGTGGATTTTAATGGAGTTACTCTTTGAGTGTGGGGTTGAGCTTAATGTGAGTGTAGGGTATAGGGACTGGTATAGGTCAATTCAGTTGGTAATCAAGGTACAACTGAAGTTTTAACAGAAATAAATCAATTTGTATGCATGAAATGTGAGAGAAATGGTAGAGTCAGGAAGTAAGAAGGGTGAAAAAGAGGCAATAGCCAATCAATGCACACAAATGTAGGAGGTGATAGATTGTCCAGGATCAGAAAGTGATCGAATTGGCAGGGAACCAATCAAAAGCCATTTATACATTGTTGTGATGAAAATTTTTGACCAAGTTTTTTGTGAAATCTGGGGTGCAATTATTTTTCAATGGTCCCTTTATGGTGTCCTGACAGGATCAGTACCTCTTAGTCATGGGACTTTAACTTTGTGACAGCCTTTTGATGGGATCATTACAATAACTTTTCATAGGGGGTGAGGATGGTGACACCACTTGATTATGTGTCACAAGTCCTGTAGGGATGGTGACATGGTTTGATCATGTGTTACAGGCACTGGCATGGGTACCTGCCAACCATAGAAGCACTTATATCAAGTAATTTTACATAAAGTGAGGGATACCTAATGCAATAAGGTAAGCAGGTTTGATAGTTAGCAGGCTTATGGGATAGTACTGATCAAGTAAGTAATATGGGATAAAACTAGTATAAGGGTAGCAGAAAAATAGGGAAGTAGAAAATATAGGAATGAGCACATCTGTCAGGGGGTGTCACTGTGACCCCACTACACCACTATACCGCTGTAATAATGCCATCACAGTCTTGCTGTGAGGCTGTTGATATACTGTCAAGTTTTCTGCCAAATAAGTCAATTGGATGTCCTGGCCAGTTAGATCTACTTTAAATAGTTGTGGAGTGCATCAAGACTGCAATAATGCCATGCAACTATTTTGACAGCACTAATCAAACCCCATCAAGTTTATAACTTTATTTGGCGGTAAAATTAGCAAAGTGCTGTTGTGGTGGTGTATAGGTCCAAGGGAGAGATACGTCCAACACTTCTCAAGTGTTTTGTGTGTGGGGTGTTCACTGGGTGCAATAACCTCTGGCAAAAGCTTGCTAGGAATACTTGGGTTCTGTTTCTAATCTAATGTGAAGGGGAATAAAGCCACAAGCTTGTCAAGGGAAAACTATTGAGCTACAATCCCCAACTTAGTTGGCATCTTAACAAAAGTATGTGCTGGGTTCAGTGTCCTTTGAGATGACAATGTACTAAAGCTTCCAAAGTCAAAACAACTGTAAACTCCACCAGCAGGGACTTGATAAGAATGCAGCTGTGGTCAATAGTTACAAAGACTGAAAAGTATCTTTGCCTGTACAAGGACAAACTTGGGAAAGAATCAAATATAATAAAAGATACCTACTCTGAGTATTCCTCACAAGTAGTGCCTCCAAGGTCAGTTGGCTGTCAGCACGGTTTCCTGGGAGTGTCCTGTGGTCTAGGGTTGGAAGTTCAGGTAGCAGCAGGTAGCAGTGATCACACTAATCAACAAGTCGGTATACTGATAAAAGGGATGATGATTTATTGTTGAGGGATAGCCTCCCTTATATACTTTTCTTACTGGCTAAGTGATTACTAATCATGGTGTTCCAGAAGGTTCCAGATATCAATAGAAATCTTAATGACATCAGAATGACCTAAGAATGTTCTAAGTAGGTGCCGGAAGGTTCTAAGAGGCACAGCACATCCAACCAATCAGGAATCAGTATTCTGAAACCTGTGTAACATGGGGATACCATATATGGTATGGAAATGGTAGGTATGGTGACACAGATTGATCATGTGTCACGGGTACTGGCGTGGGTACTTGCCAAATATAGAAGCACTTGTAGCTAGTAATCTTACATAAAGTGAGGGGTAACTTATGCAATAAGGTAAGCAGGTGTGATAGTCAACCGGCTTATGGGATAGTACTGATTGGGTAAGACAAATGGGATAAAACTAAAATGAGTGTAGTAGGGATATAGGGAAGTAGAAAATAAGGGAATGAGCACATCTGTCAGTGGGTGTCACTGTCACCCCACTACACCGTTGTGATCCCATCATAAGGTTGTCAAGAGGGTCACTAATTCCAAGCTGTTGGTATTGTGATGGTCTCCAAACCAAATCCTGATGGCCAATCTGGATTGTATCCACCTACAGGACCAGATTATTTTTTGTTGGGTGGATCTCATACATTTGACAGCAATACCACCCTTTGTGGCCAGAGGAGCCGGCTATCTTGCTGATGGCTGGGGTATCTCCAATGCAGATGATAATATGATCTTTGACACAGTAGTCATTTGCTAGTATCCTGCTGCATAGCATACAAAATTCTTCCAGCAATGGGTTCAGGCAGCTACTCAGGTTGTACTGTAACGTAGGCCTGGATATTAGTGAGACTACCATCACATTTTTGCTCTGATACCATCAGATTGGTGACAGATTCCGGTTGATGAAATCGGTGGCCAGTAGGATTTGCTGGCAGGGTACTTGTTTAATGAGAATCCATTAAGTGCTAAGGCAAAGGCATGGTCATACAAACCTTCAAAGTAGCCCTTGCTTCTTAGTTGTTTGTAATGTTTGCCACCATGTTCATCAGAATGGTTGCACTTGATTAATACTGAGAGGGGTACTGTATAGCTTCAGAATATTTGTTGGACTGCATGAGCTACTTTAGACAGGGTATCAATATATTATATTTGGAGTGCAAACAATGTTTTTCTCCTGTGATGGTGGATTCCTGACAAGTTGTACACCTTACAACAGTGGTATTTTCTGATATGAATGACATGCAACTATTAGCACATGTATGTATCAGAAAGGTCTCTGAGTCATATGTTACCAACTGCAGGATAGTATCCCATTTGTACCAAGTACATGGTAAGTTGCATCCTGGAGTGATTTTGGCAAGGGGCAGCCATAAATCCTCTGAGCCACAATACTGATATAGGTGAAAGTATGCCACTTCTCTAGCAGCAACATCACAGCATTCACCAGTAAGTACATTAATGTGCTCACTTGGCTCCATAGAGTTTTCAGGGCACTCTTTTCCATGGATATTGTCTTATTGCACATTGGGATTTAACAGGGCTCATGCATGGTACTGTTGTGAGGGAAGATAGGCTCACAATCCAGCAGCCAGCCTTCTACTGCAGATCTATCTCTCTGCAGGCCATATTCATAAAGCAGAGGTGAGCCAAAAGGCATGACAAGCTCTCCTGAATTGGTATGTGTGGGTTATTACTGACTGTACTTGGTGAGTGGGAGAGCAGAAGGAACTCAAGTAACTCAATATCACAGCTAGGAATAGAGCCATTTCCCAATGTAACAGCATAGGAACACCACACAGACTTTGATGCACAACAGCAGTGCCAAAAGATAAAGCTACAGAAGAACCTATCACAACATTGGAGGGAGAGACTGTGGTGTATGCCCAAGTCTAAGAATCAAAGAACACTGAAGATCCATGAAGTTGTAAGGTGCAATAATGAACAGTGGGCAATACTCAAGAGGCCATTAGAAGTCTAGCACACCATCACCTTAAGGCCAGCATGCCATGGGCTCCTTAAGAGCCAGTTTCAAGCAGGGCCAAACGCTCTAAACAAGTGTCAAAGAAATGTCAAGTAGCTGAGTACCAGTTAGGGACAAGCCAGTAGACACATATGCACCGGTGCAACATTTATCAAGAAAAAGTGTGGTTCCACTCAAGAAGCACCAAGTCAAAGTAGCAGTGAAGGACCTGACAATGATAAAATCAAGTGGCTCCCCCAGGAGCATGTCACAACTGGGGCCAAAAGCTCAAAACATGCAGCAAAGAATTGTTGGGTTGTTAGAAGAGTGCCAGTAAGGAACAAGAAGACTGAAATGGATACACCAGTGTGGCTTTTATCAAGAAGAAAATGTACCTGAATACAAGAAGCACTCAGACAAAGTAGCAGTGAAAGAGCTGGCAGCAATAAAGGAAAGGTAAAGTCAGAAAAGTCTACCCAGGCCAGAGACAGGGAAGCATGAGAAGAAAGCTGCAATTCTTGCCAATTAATTCCTTAAGCTCCAAACTGGCAGAATCCCATCCTAGCCAAGAAGATTTACCTACAAGAAAACAGCAATTTTCTTGATAGTTGGATGTTCAGCCAGTTGAGTTACACTCTGGTGAGGCAGATTCCTGGTGGGGAGTTGCTTGGAATATTCCCACCAAAACACCAGGTACCCGGAACAGGCAGTATCTCAGGGTTGTGATGGAAGGTGCACAGGGCATTGGAGATCCCAAGATTGTCCAAGCAGCCCCAAACTTTGCACACGTGATCTTGGGATCTTCCAAGGTGCATTCCACAGGTTTGTGTTGCCAAGACCATGTCAAAGTATAAAGTACCACTTTAACATTCAACGAATCATCCCCTGAATACCGCATGATCCACTTGCCTTCCCAACCACTTCCGATATCTCCCGGACTCTTAGAGCCTCATGTGTGCCTGCTAGTTAACATGGAATCGGGTGGGAATATTGATGAGGTTGGATCGTGCCTAGGCTACGGACTTTAAGGTTCGCATGGGACACGACAAAAGTGCAAGTGAGAGTGGAGGTGGAAGTGGAGGCAGAAGCGGAGAGGGTGGGGGGGTGGAATCGCCGATGAGAGTAGTAAGAGACCGGGATTCAAGCCTTGGTACGATGGAATGTGATTTTATTGGTGGTGGTGACGGGGTGGTGGTTCTCACAGGCGTAGATGCTGACACCGAGGCGAACCGACCGGGAATGGAATACAACAGGTGCGGGGATTTGGTTATAAAGAAAGGTACTTAATGTGTGGATGTACGAATGCGGGTGTGGGTGTGGGTGTGGGTGTAGGTGTAGGTGTGGATGTGGATGTGGATGTGGATGTGAGTAGAGAGTGGGACGGAAGGATGGTCTATAGCGGGATGAGAGGATGAGATGTGGGTTCAATGATAGAGGGAAGAGGGGTGCTTTTCGGATGGGATGGCTGAGTGAGGTTGTGCGGGATGGTCGGCTCCGGCTCCGGCTCCGAATCCGAATCCGTCTCTGCGGTACATTGATTTCCCTGGTATGATGGATGCCAGTGTAGGACAGTACGGTTGAGGAGGATCGAACGTAAATGGCCACCACTGGCATGGGCGTAGGGGGTAGGAGATTGGCTAAGCGATGGGAGAAGTCACCTGCCTCGTCATCCGGAAGCGACCCCGGCTAATGGAAGAAATAGGGGCTGTCTTTGACCTGAGATACGTCGAAGTCACCACGTGCTGGTAGAGGAGGGAAGGTGAGGTCGACCCACTTATGGGCCTTTTTGGACTTCTTCGACGGGTCCTCCGTCTCCTCCTCACGGTGCTTGGTGCCACATTCCCCATCCAGCTCCTCGTCGTGGCCATCGTCGTCGGGTAGGGCCAGGTTGAGTGACTTCGTCTTGGGCTTCGGTTCGGGTTCATTTACAGGCATCGGCATCTTGTAACCCTTGTAGCGCTCGATGAACTCATTCCGCAACTCCTCCATGATGGGCCTTTGATGCAGCTCGATGAACTGCTCGCGGAGGACCCGGTTCATGGTGTCTACGTCGCATGCGTGCGTCCAGTAACTGTCGTGCACCGAGGCGAAGCTCAAGCCAAGCTGCTTGCACGCTACCGCCGACATGAGCATGTGGGAGGCATCAAGCGAATGGATGAAGTTGGGCGGGAACGCGGTTCGCTGCTTCTGTGCGTTCACAGGCACGTGAGCATCCGGGTTGACGATGGTGAGGTTCTGAAGGTTCGTCTTGATCACCTTCTTCTGGTGCTTCCGATATGGCTGGACAATGGGTACGCCCAGAGGAGTCGTCCAGATGACCGAGGACATTTGCTCGGCACTGAGTAGCTTGTTGCTGGCCGAGATGGGTAACTCGGCGTCGCCTTCGCCGGAGCCGGAGTTCTTGCGCTTGTTGATTGCATCCTCCAACAGCGCAGCAGGTATACTGCGCGCGATTCTCCTAGCACTCTCATTGAGCCAGTCCTGCAGGTTGCGCGCTCCCGTGAACATCTCCCCCAGGGAATTGAACACCAACCGGGTCAGGTAGGTCGATAGCCCGAATACGTCGGCATCCTTCAGGTCCTCGATTTCGCGAAGTCGGTTGGAGATCTGAGCGCGCGCACCGATCACGGTGACCCCGTACACGTTGGTCATGACCGTTTGTTTCACCACCTTTCTCGTGATCTTTCCCTTCAGGATCTGTGCTTTGTCGACTCCCAGGGCCGCCTCCTTCTCGATCAGCTCTATCACCTTGTTAGCAACACCGGTGTAGATATCGGCAGGGGCGCCACTTGGGATTAGGTTGACTTGACGCGCACCTTCCGTATCACCACCTAGCGCGGCATAATGCTGTAAACCATTGCAGGTTCCGTCCTGATGGATGGGAAGGCTGGAAGCAAACTCCTCTGGGACTGGACTCCGCAAAGCGTTCGTCAGCTCGAAACAGGCAGCCAAACACTGCCAAGGGTCCTCAGCTTGTAGCCACCAGCGATCGCCATCAAGTGGACGATCGGCGGAATCGAACACCTTGCTTATGTTCTGCTCAATGTATTCCACACGGGCGTCGAATGATTGCTTGTCGTAACCAGCCAAGGAAGCCAGGTGGATCTTCAGCCACCTCAGTCCCCGCTCTCCAAGCGGCTTGGCGTCACCGAACAGAAGCAGACCTCTGCACAGATCACTGCCCAAGTGATTGAAGTGAGGGGGAATGGGATAGGCACGACCACGGAAATCGAAATTGTGCGGGAAATAGATGGGCTGGTCGAGGAAGGCTTTGGCGATCTCCACCTTATAGTTGGCGTCGCAACGTAGCGAATGGTTGTTTCGCTTCTCATTCAGGATCTCCCGAGATTCCCTCTGCCATTGCCAACGCGCCTGAGGATTCTCGTCGTAATCGGCCGGCTTTGGTGGAAGCTCGCGGCTTACATTGGCTGGGGGAATGTCGGCGAGGCCTTGCTCCGAGTTCCATACTTGCAACACCACGTCAAACACATTCCGGTTCACCATCCATTTCGTCGAACCCAGCACATCCAATCCGGCCAGGGCGACGGCTAGACAATCCTTGTTGGAGGCTTCTTTCAAGTAGGCCAGCTGCTCTGGACTTCCCTTGATTCGCATACACAACGAACGGCTAGTTAAATAGCCGCCGCTGTTGAATGTGAGCCAAGGCTTGGGTGGCACCAACATGGGTAATAGACGTGGATGGATCCCTTCGTTCAAGGGGCCCTCCTTGAAGATGTTGATGAGCTTTGGATGGAACTTCACGATCCCGATCTGCTTTCCACGTTGGAACTGGTGAGTGACGTAGAATGCGTCTTCGTTGGAATATTCTACATGGCCGGTGGCATCCTCGACGTGCTTTATTTTCACCTTGGCCGACTCGATCAACGAAGAGACGAGCACCGAGCCAAGACTCATCTGCATCTCCTTTGTCCATCTGGGCACCCACTCAGACTCGATCTCCTCCCTCTCCTTCTTGGCCTCCGCACGACGCACCGTCATGTTAAACAGCTTACCAGAGGAGTAGAGGGATTGGACTTGCATGCGACGATCCAGCAGATGGCTGTTGGCCTTCTTCTTCAGGGCATCCGAGTGATATTCCAACTCAACTGCCTTACCGACAGAGAGTAACAGATGGGTACTTCTGATCCCGTCGGCAATGTCTCCGGAGCTGTTCGAGCGTAACAGCTCGTTGATTGTGATGATGGCCAGCTTCTCGGGAGAAACAGCTCTAAGCAACGCTCCATAGCTCGAGGTAATATCTTTGCTATCGTCAGAGGCTCGGAGACACTCCTCTTGGATACGCTCGACAAGCTTGGTATGCCACTCGCGCACCATTCTCTTAAGTTGAGAGGACCGGAGCAATGCCGAATTCTCCCCTCTGCCTTGGTCGATCTCGGCCAATCGGGCCACTTCGGCCTCCACGGCCTGTTGCTCCAGTTTCAGTTGTCGCTCGTAAAGGTCCATGTAGCTCGCACTCGCCGTTTCCAGCGACTTTCTTAGCATACGGACCCCGAGAGGATTGCTCGATTTGATGTCTGGGAATGGCTCTTGTTGAGTTTCGGGAACCACGGCCGCCTTGGGCTCCTCCTTTTTGACCTTGACAGGGGCCAGCTCCTCGGCGATGCCTACGAGCTTTTTCAGGTCGGCGTCGTCCAGATGAGGGTTGCCATACAGTTGCTCCATCGTGTAACCATTCTTCATCATCTCTTGGGCTATCACTTTGGCGGCGTTGACGCTGTTGATGCGAAGGAACCCTTTGATCAAGATGGCATATGTGGTGGAATCTGGTGACAGCTCGTACCGTTTGATGGCGTCGAACCAGCTCATGGCGGCGATCACGTGTGGCCGGGGGTTCTGCTCCACGTACCCTTTGAGTAGCGAGTTGTGGACGTGAATGTCGGCGAGTTCTTTCATTTTCTGAGGGTTGGTCTTGTATAGACTTGTGAGCAAACGACGAGCACGGTCAACGTCGCCAGTCTTGAGGCAAGCGTGCATCACCACCAGACGCTCGCTGACGTTGAATGTGTTGTCGTTGAAATCCTGTGGACGCGGACGAGGTAGGATGAGTAGGTTTCGGCTTCCTTGGGTAGACACGGTCTCCCCTAGGGGGGTGAACATCTCCTGCAGGCTCTCGGTGTTTCCGAGGGTATTACGAACAATGTCCACCGAAGCTACGTTCTGTTTGGTGGCTGAGTTATTAAGGAGACGACTCTGTGACCAAGGTCTGATGCGTGAAAATGGAGATGACCTGCGGGAGAGCGAGCAAGAACCGTAGGAGGGTCTGTTGGTAGACACTCCTCGAACTAATCGGTAGTGAGGTGAAGATAGAGTTTTTTGTGCAAAGGAGAGCATTTGATGAGGGTAGATGTATATATAGGGCTGTATGTGAGGCGAAGTGAGATTATCGGTGATTGAGGACGAGACGAAAGATGCTGGACCAGCAATAGCTGGTTCGAACTAGAAGCAATAGAGTGGGGAAGAGTGCGGGGACGGGGGTCGTCAGGGCGGTGGGGAACAAAACAAACACCTACAAACAAGAGGTCTAAAAGCGGGACGGAGGATCGTTATCTCCAAATACGAATACCCGGAGTAGAGGTTGGTTGAATGTTGAATGTAGAGAGGTCAGAGAGTAAATCCTTGATTTAAGAAAAAAATTTCTGAATGAAAAAAAAGCCGATCCGACGGAGGATCATGGTAGCGCAGTGATTTTAGCAGTCCGAGGACCAGCTTGTCGACTTACATGGTGAGGGGTCTGTATCATTTGATCAAGCACTGCGGCATGGCCGGGCACCATTCCACCTCGCGAGCGAGCGATGGATGCAGATGGATGGCAGGGTTGCCCGGCAGCGAGGTGTGGGTGGTGTGGCCTTCGGGGCATCTCGAGGAACGGATCGCGGCCTTGGGGGAGTTTATCCTTTTGTCCACTCAACTGATATATTGGGCAATAGGATGGTCGTTGGGAATCTAAAATAAGCTTCCATTCAAATCTACGAATTAGATCGAACTGACACCCCAGGCTACGATCACCCTCGTCAGATTTGGTTCGTGGAGAGCCTTAGCTCCTCCGTGATTGGCCGAGGACTTCGCCTCAAAGTGACTTTCCTGTTGAGACGAAAAATTTTACCTTCGGTGGTGGTAGCACATACACCTCATGAGCATCAGGATTCGATTTGGAGTGAGCTCTGGAAACCACAAACCGGCCAAATATATCCTTGTGTAACGCTGGGTGGTGGACTTTGTTTGTCCCCCGTCCTAGCAGCCTTTCCTCGCTTTGCAGTATGGTTTTGCGGAGCACGGATGCTTAGCACGAGACCGCTATTTGCAAGCACTGACTCTTGTGCGGATCGGCCGCGCATGGTCACTGCCACTAAACCAGAGTCCGCCAGTGGTATGTCCATAGATCATCCAGAAATCCATCCGCATGTGTGCGAGCAGATGGCTAGGTAGCTTTAATAATCCGATGGATAGCTTCAAGGATGGTTTATTTCTAACTGGTGTAACAAAAATAAGTGTCCGGGGAAAATCGCAAAACGGACCCAGTCCCTCCTCAGTACCCCTTCAACCTTCTAGCTTTCTCCCCAGCCAGCTTAACCTTCTCGTGGATAACAACAAGGGAATTGAAGTCGATTTTACTCTCGTCCAGTCCATAGGCAATCGCATCTTCGTTCGGCTTCACGTTTACGTTCGCCGTGGTATCCACGAACCAACCCTTGCCTATGAACGGGATTCTCCGAAACAGCTGTCTCGGGGAGAAATATGAAGGAAGATGGATCTTTGAAGTCAGCGCACTTATGTTCGGAAACCTCAGACTCGATCTCAGAGAGGTGAAGCTGATCTTCGGCAACCTGCTTGTGATTCCCTTGGCTATGTTGCTGATACTGCCACCGATACTTTTGGTTGCACTCCGGATGCCGCTTCCGAGCTGACTTATCCTCGAGCCCAAGTTCAATGAAGGAAGCGTGGCCCCGAAGAGCCTAAGCCCATTAACATCCAAATCTTCCAATTCAGTGAGATCGAACACCGGCCGGACATTTGAGGGCTCTGCTTTCGCGCTGCGCCCACTGATCATACAAACAACCAACACCACCAGTAACAAAAGTCCGTACCTTTTCACATGTGCGCCTAGTAGCATCTTCGAATCCAAGGCAGTGACAATTCGGGAGGAAAAGACGAGCGCGGAAGCCAACCGACGCCCCGCAAGCAGGCGAAGTCTTTATACGTTTCGGGGCAACCCGCTCGGTCATTTCAAACCATGTTTGACCCATCTTGTGAAACATCGGGGACCTAGCCAGCACTACGCACGCCTATCCTTAGCCTGTTGCACTCCGAACTGCCATTGCTGCACTGGCTTGAAATTTGAAGCAATGTTTCGCGCCGGATGCACTTCAGAACAGCCAAGTGTTCATTTCGTTGCCAAGCTCAGCCGTGGTTCCCGGCGTGCAGGCTGGCTTAACTCATTGCTTCCAATGACTGGCTACGATGTGCCATTTTTCTGGCACTTCCCTGGCCTTTGACCATAGAGGAGTTTGATTCTGTGTGCGACGGGTGCATGCACCACGAAATAATAAACCTTCATGATTATTCCAATTGTGACGAGTATTAGTTGTTTTAAGGATCACCAAATCGAGACCAATCATTGGTAGAGTCCTCGTTTAATTGGCAATGCTGCCGACTCAGTGCTGGTAATCTAGACGTACGACGAAGTAGTGCGTGCAATGGACAGGTTGAATTCCGTGATGGAGACCTCTTCCGAATCTCTTTTGCCAGAACCCCCGAGCAATGTTTCTTCGCCTGCGGAGAACCCTGCCCTCAGAAGGTCCTACCTCGAAAACTTCAGGAGGATCTGTGTGGACTTCTACGTGAACGAGGACCCGGTCGCCGGCGAGCTGATGGGCTTGGTTGAATTCGCCAACAAAACCAACGGCCAGGTCGTACTCAATTGGCTAGCGACAGAGAGATTGAAAACCCCCAGGAGCGTTCTTGAGGAGCGCTTGCTGGAGATTGGCCTGCAATCGGGGAAAATGCTCTACCCAGAAGATTGGGAGCTGTATATCAAGGAGAAGAACCAGATACGTTCCACTTGGCATGCAAATAACCAGCTGAAGACGCAGCAAGAGTTCAACGAACTCTTACTCCGAACAGAGCCAATAGCGCTCTCTATGTTCGAGCGAGCGAGGGAGTTGCGCCGCTTTCTGCGCACATGGACCCCAGTCCTAGGGGCTGCACCATTCATCAAGGGGCTGAAGCGAACTTTGGAGACCCAGTTTGGCAAAGCCTTCCTGATAACATGGGCTTTTCTCGATGATTCTCTGACCCAAGCTGGCCCGGAGTTCATGCGTGACTCGACTCGACTTTTGTTGAGTGTGCTTGGCTTCACCCAGACTGCTGATCTGGAAAACACAGAACGTGGCGAGGGTAACGGCGTAATCCGCGTGTGGCAAGCGAACCCCAACCTGGGAGATATCCAGTTAGACCGGCTACTCAGCATGCTTCCGAAAGAAAGAGGCCTTCCGGGAAGGATGGCAGGATCGATCCAGATCGGATCCACTCGTCGGGCACCAGACTTGGTTGTCAAGTCGACCATTCTCAAGTGTCTGTTGCGTTGGCCCGGGAGATTGATTTTGTGGCTGGCGCAGCTGGTGAGCGACTTGCAATATGCAGCTTAGGGCGCATCCAGGTGGGATTTCTGGCGGCAGTTAGTACGAAGTGTAGATAAGGAGAATAATTTATTGAAGCGGTTCGTGGGCATCGTTGAGGATATTCTACAAGTCAATAAACACACCTGTAGCATGCTATGCTCAGGGCCATTTCAGCAGATCGTATATCGTCATGGATATGACTGTGCTTGGCGCCATGAAGGCAATCCGTGCACCCATCCCTTGGGTGAACGCAAGCAGGCCCCCCTCCGTTTCCCACATATGGATGGCCATCTTCGTAGGGCCGCCAAACCTGTCGCGCTCGTGTTGGCTAAGAACCTGCCAGCGGGTCTTAATAACATCGGGTAGATTGCTTGTGCCAGCTGCTAAGGTACAAGAAAGAATGGCCGACGTAGCGTAGATGAGCCCTGTGAGAAGAGTGCTGGGGGCGGAATTGGGACTGGCAGCGGTCGAGACATGGCCCAGAATTAGCCCCTTGAAGTATTCGTAAAACGCAAAATAGATCATCGAGTTTGGGATAAACACCAGCAGGCTTAGCCAGTAGCCCTTAAAGAAGCCCAACGGTCCCTCGACTTCAAAAATGTTACGAATCACCGACAGGGTGTTTATATCCGAATACCCATGACTGGAGTAAGACTCTGGCTCCAGCGTGGTCAACCCCACCGTGTCCTCCTCTTGGATAACATCGGGTATCGCAGGGTGCATACCCGATACCTGGAGCTTGCTCTTGATGATTTCCATCGGGGTCCAGAACATACCTGACACTATCTCGGCCATACACCCAGATATCAGATGATTGAATAGTGACAAAGAAGAAAGGTTGAAGTGAATCTCGAGAAAGTGCTTAGTCCAATCATACACGCTAAGAAACATGGTCAGCGCGGGCGCATTAAATGCCAAGGCAATCCCTAGCCCTTTGTACAAGGCCCACACGGATTCAGTCGCTAGGATCTTTCTCAGAGTATAAAATATTCCTTGGTTTTTTCCGGAAACTTGCAAGCGTGTTTTTAGAGTATCCACTGTCGATTCAAAGGGGTTGAGTTCGTGATAACAAACAGTGTTTATTGTCAGTAGGAAATCTCTTACACGGATGGGTTATGAGCCTTGTTAACAAGGCGGCCAGGCTAGAAACCAGTAGGTTATGGAATTCATATGCCATCACTATTGAGTTCAAGATAGCTGTGGTTGTTGAGGGTGGATGTGGGCCTCAGCAAAGCTTCAAGTACTGCACTTGCAGTGGTTAATGGATTTCCGATTTGGAAGCGACCGGAGTGGCATGTTCGGTCATTTTGACCATTTAAAATTATGGGATAATGAAGTCCATACCAGGTGATCAGGTGCGCCCGGATGTCCATATTAGGAAGTGATGTGTAGCTTGGCTGATGAACTTCTTAGGCCCCTGGTCTCAAGCGCCAATGATTACTCATGCGTATATGCTTTATAGGAATGGTAGTATTACCATCTGGCCACGACAATCCGTTTGTTTGTGGACCATTAGTTGCAAACAGGTTTTGCTGTTCGATGTTCCTGACACTGTAAGGAAATAACCATGGCAACACTATTGGCCAGGTGGTTTTATAGCGCTAAATCCAAACAAATTCAAATCAATATTGTGGAATGCGCCAACATTGGCCTAATACAGATTCATTGCATTTTCCCCCAACCAATGGACGAGGCTGCGCCTGGATCCGATCCGATCGATGTGTTATGATCAAACATCAGCCCTGTATCTTTTTTGTAAACGGTTTATTGCTTGTTTAAACCAGGCTGCTGCTCTAGGAGCTTAATTGCAAGGAGTGAGGGAGATTCACAAGCTTGCCAGGAGAGTTCAATAACCATATATATGCTGTGAAAATTCGTAACTCCTCCTAAATATTCATCTAGCTTAATCACTTAGATCATTACCTACAAATCTTAAGGAATACAGACAAACTACTTTTTGGGATTTACTTCAAATATTTTCACCAAAATACCGGGTACCTAGAACATAACAGCTCTCAAAGATGTCCAAACAGCCCCAAGCTTTGCACACATGCTCTTGGGACCTTCCTAAAGTAACTCCACCTAAATATTCATCTAGCTTAGTCACTCAGATCATTACCTACAAATCTTAAGGAATACAGACAAATTACTTTTTGGGATTTACTTCAAATATTTTCACCAAAATACCGGATACCTAGAACATAACAGCTCTCAAAGATGTCCAAACAGCCCCAAGCTTTGCACACATGCTCTTGGGACCTTCCTAAACCTACTCTACATGTTTTCTATGCCAAGACCATTTAAAGTCTACTCTGGGAGCATACTGACTGCTGATGAAGATGTAATAGTTACCATCCTGAATTGCCTGATAGACAGGCTTTAGGGTGCTGTATCAGCCATTGAGTACTGAACTGAAGATTTGACCTTATATTACATATATGGAAGGCTCCTGGATGAAGAATTAAGAAAATTAGTCATCATTTAGAGGGAAGACTAAATGCTTTAATATGTAATGATAGCCAGCAAAGTAGGTAGTCAAGAACCATCAAAGGCAACAGCCACCTGTTTTGCAACTACTGCAAAAGGGAAGGACACAAATCAGACCAGTGCCTTGAAAAGAGAGATAATCAGCAGAAAAAGCCTCAATGTGAAAATGCTGCAACTACTGAAGATAAACTATTCATTTCTGCTCAATAGGTGACCACAAACATGGATTCTCAGAAGTGGTTCATTGACTCAAGAGCATCTCAACACTTTACATACCAGAAAAAACTTGTTACCCAATAAGGAAATTCCAATCAAGAAGGGTTTCATGGGTAACAACTGTACACTAGATGCAGTTGAAGAAGGAACTATCCAAGTAAACCTTAGCAACAGTTATGGAAACCACATAATTACCTTCAAAGATGTACTCTATATACCAGAAATAGCCAAAAACCTTCAATCTGTAAGTAAGGCCATAGCAGAAGGTGTTGTAAGTGTTGTAAGAGTCTTGGGGATATTGGAAGTGATTTGGAGAACAAGTAGATTATGTGGTTTTCACTAAATGATTTATTGAAAGTAAAAGTAGTACTTATACTTTTACATGGTCTTGGCATAAAAAGCATGTAGAATAGGCCAAGGAAGATCTCAAGAGCATGTGTCCCATGTTTGGGGCTGCTTGAACAACTCTGAGAATTTTCATGTTCTGGGTACCTGCTATTATGGTGAAAATATTCCAAGTATATCCCAACAAGGAATTTGGTCAGTATTCTCTAGGATTTGGAGGTAATGATCTAAGTTACTAAGTTAGGTGAATATTTAGGCCAAATTACAGATTTTACAACACTCCCACTCAACTAAATGTTTATACTGACTAGTCCCAATTTTGACCTAAGATATTCAAACTTATCTCCATCTAATGGTTTGGTATGTATGTCTGCTATCATTTCATCTGTGGGATAGTAAACTAAGTCAACTAAGTTATTCTCTATTGCTTCAAGTATGAAATGATGTCTAATTTCTATGTCCTTAGTTCAAGCATCAAAAGATGGATTTCTACCTAGTTATATGCATCCTTGATTATCTTGAAATAAAGTAATAAGCATTTTTTGACATAAGCCTAAATCTTTAAGAAGCTTCCTTAATCACATTGCTTCTTTTGTAGCTTCACAGACTATATATAGGCAAAGTACAAGACTCATGGTACAATTGAAAGATACAAAGCAAGACTTGTGGCCAAAGGATACTCTTAAACTAAATGACCTGACTATACTAAGACCTTTGCACTGGTAGCCCAGTTTAATTCCATCACATTAAAATTGGCTATTGCAGCCAAATATAAGTTTTTATACATCAAATGGATGTAAAAATTGCATTTCTCAATCAAGAACTTGATGAGGATATGTATATAAACCAGCCTAAAAAGGTTTGTTGACCATGGTAACCCCCACTTGGTCTGCAAGCTTTAATCCTTCCTATATGGACTCAAACAGTTACTAAGAGCCTGGAAGTGCATGATAGACACTGATCTCGAATTTCTGAGGTTCACAAGGAATAATGCTGACTATAGTATGTACTATAGGCCAGATAGAGCAAATCCAGCTCTATTAGCTCCATATGTGGATGATCTTATTATAGCCACAAATAACCTTGAATCATTGCAAGAGACTAAAGCCTGCCTATCTAGAGAATTCTGGATGTTCAGACAAGGAGAACTCAGTTACTACTTTGGGATAGAGCTCTTCATAGACAGAAGTACCTAGACTATCACCCAAAGCTAATATAGGTATATTCAAGATATACTAAATATGTATCAAATGAAAGACTGTAAACCAACAGCTCCCCTAATGGATGCAAACATTAACTAGGTCAAAACCCAACCAAACCTACAGAGCTTGGTGCTATCTGAAAGCCCTGACTCTCTGTATCCATCTGTGGCTTACAATTTGATGTAAAGCATGCTTAGAACATGTCCAGATATCACATACTCAGTGGGAGCTGCCAGCCAGCATAATCCAAGCCATAAATCTGATCATATTGCAGCAGTTAAGCATACTTTTAGATACCTAAATGGAACTGCTGATATATGCTCAAGGTACACCTATGAGGATCTAGAGCAGAATCTTTTGTACAGCACATGCCAAGAAACTGCCTAGAAATCAGTCAAAGTTTGAGCCAAAAAGTGTAAATGCATATTTGTAGGTCACCGCAATGAGAGTAAAGCATACAGACTCTGAAATACCAAAGCAAAGAAGCTTATCAAGTGCAGGGATGTGCTGTTTGATGAAAATTCAAAATTCTCACAAAAACAAGATCAGATGATGATGAAAGTCTAATCTCATGTCCACCAATTGTGAGGATGGTATTAGAGTAAAACAATGAATATCTTTTCACTCCAGAGGACTCTACAATGGGGGTCAGCCTGAAGCAGTGCCTGGGATTATCCTAGAAGTGATTACTCCAGTATCAAATGCCCAGAGATCCAACCAGACAAGAAATAGCCCCAATTACTATATCAATGAGGGTACAAACTTAGCCTGCACCTCTTCAGTCCACATTGATGAGCCCCAGACTGTAAAAGAGGTTGTATATAGCCCTCAGACAAAGTCTTAGTGATCAGCAATGACTGATGAATATCAGGCCCTGATGGAGAATTAAACTTGGGACTTAGTCAAATGACCAGTCAATCAAAAACCAACTGGATGCAGACGGATCTTGAAGACAAAATACAAGGCTAATGGTACAAATGAAAGATACAAAGCAAGACTTGTGGCCAAAGGATATGTTCAAACAAAAGGGCTTGACTATATTGAGAGCTTTGCGTGTTATGAATAGACACAAGGCAGGAGGAAAAGCTAGGCACAGCAGGAAAGGACTTAGGTGTGGACCATCAAGGCAAGACAGGATTCAAGGCAAGGCTGTTTATTCAAGACCTGTGTTTATCAGACTGAGGAACACTTAAGGGGGGATAGGACTATATATACTTTTTGGCTATACTGATGCCAAGAGATATTAGCTAATACTAATGGGGTTGTGGGGTAAGGCACAGCAGCAGTGCTGGGGATAATAATATAGAAGGCAAGGCACTGAGACAGGATGGGGAAATGGATTGGGTCACCTGATCATGTGACTAAGTCATGTGACCTGGTATTTCCATATATGGTACTGGACTATAAAAAATATGATGGGAAGCTTCCATGGAATGTTCCATTGTGTGACAATGGTTTGGAATGGTCAGGAACTTTTGGGAAGGTAGTAGAAGATTCCAGAAGGAATCTCTTAGAAATTGAGCTAGGAAGCTGAAACTTGGCATGGGCGTTTGTGGTTGTCATGTGATCATGACATTGGGCTAGTGACCAAGTTTAATTACATCAGATTAATATTGGCTATTGTAGCTAGATATAAGTTTTTTACTCATCAAGTGGATGTAAAAACTGCATTTTTGAATGAAGAACTTGATAAGGACATGTATATGGACTAGCCTGATGGGTTTGCTGACCAAGATAACCCCCATTTGGTCTGCAAGCATAAAAAAGCTCTATAGGGTCTCAAATTTTGTAAAGACTTGTAATTTCACCTAAATATTCACCTTTTTTAGTCACTTAGATCAATACCCTCAAACCCTAGAGAATAATGACCAAATTCCTTCTTGGGATCTACTTAGAATATTTTCACCAAAATACCAGGTGCCCTGAACATGAAAATTTTTAAAGTTGTCCAAACAGCCCCAAGCTTTGTGCACATGGTCTTACAACCTTCCTTAACCTTTTCTACATGTTTGTAATGCCAAGACCAGGCAAGAGTATAAATACTACTTTTACATTCAATAATTCATTGAGTAAAAACTGTTGTAAGAGTCTTGGAGATATTGGAAGTGATTGGGAGGGCAAGTAGATGATGTGGTTTTCACTTAATGATTTATTGGATGTAAAAGTAGTATTTATACTTTTACCTGGTCTTGGCATTACAAACATGTAGAATAGGTTAAGGAAGGTCCCAAGAACATGTGTGTAAGGTGTGGGGCTGTTTGGTCAACTTTGAGAATTTTCATATTCTGGGTACCTGGTATTTTGGTGAAAATATTCTAAGTAAATCCTAACAAGGAATTTGGTCAGTATTCTCTAGGATTTGAAGGTGATGATCTAAGTGACTAAGTTAGGTGAATATTTAGGTGGAAATACAAATTTTTACAACACTCCCACTCAGCTAAATGTTCATCCTGACTAGTCCTAATTTTGACCTAAGATATTCAAACTTGTCCCTAGCTAATGGTTTGGTAAATATGTCTGCAATCATTTCATCTGTAGGACAGTAAACTAAGCTAACTAAGTTATTCTCTATAGCTTCACATATGAAATGATGTCCAAAATCTATGTGCTTGGTTCTAGCATGAAAAGTTGGATTTCTACCTAATTGTATACATCCTTGATTATCTTGAAATAAAGTAATAGGAGTTTTTTGACATAGGCCTAAACCTGTAAAGAGTTTTCTTAACCATAATGCTTCTTTTGTAGCTTCACAGGCTGCCATATACTCTGCCTCTGTAGTAGAAAGTGCTACAGTTGGTTGCTTTCTTGATTCTATGAAATTGCTCCTTTACAGTAAAGAACGGTGTCTCCTGTGGTGGATCTTCTGTATTCCAAATTTTGTCCCCAATCAGCATCAGAGTATCCCACAAAATCCTGTTCTGAGTCCTTATAAGTGTATCTTAAGCAGATATCAGCAGTTCCTTTTAGGTATCTAAAAATCCGCTTAACTGCTGCAATATGATCAGATCCATAGTTCTGATTATGTTGGCTGACAGCTCCCACTGAATATGAGATATCTGGACGTGTTCCAAGCATGATCTACATCAGACTGCCAACCATAGATTGATAAGGAAAGTCAGGGCTTTCAGATTGCACCAAGCTCTCTTGATTTGGTTGAGTTTTGACCAAGTTAAGGTTTGTCTCCATTGGGGTAGCTGCCAGTTTACAGTCTTCCATTTGGTACTTCTTTAGTATATCTTGAATATACTTGGATTGGCTTAGAGTGATAGTCTGGGTACTTCTGTCTATGGAGAACTTTGTCCCTAAGTAGTAACTGAGTTCTCCTAGATCAGACATCTTGAACTCCTTAGATAGGCTGGATTTAGTCTCTTCCAATTTTGCTAGGTTATTGGCGGCTATAATAAGATCATCCACATATAGAGCTAATAGAACTGGATTTGCTCTATCTGGCTTATAATATATACTGTAGTCAGCATTACTCCTTTTGAAACTCAAAGATTCTAAATAAGAATCTATCTTGCAATTCCAGGCTCTTGGTGATTATTTGAGACCATATAGTGACTTTTTAAGCTTTCAGACCAAATGGGGGTTATCTTGGTCAACAAACCCATCAGGCTGGTCCATATACATGTCCTCATCAAGTTATCCATTCAAAAATGCAGTTTTTACATCCATTTGATGAATAAAAAACTTATATTTGGCTGCAATAGCCAGTATTAATCTGATGGAATTAAGCTTGGCTACCGGTGCAAAGGTCTCAGTATAGTCAAGTCCTTTTGTTTGAGAGTTTCCTTTGGCTACAAGTCTTGCTTTGTATCTTTTAATTGTACCATCAGCCTTGTATTTTGTCTTGAAGACCCATCTGCATCCAATTGATTTTTGGTTGATTGGTAATTTGACTAAGTCCCAAGTTTGATTTTCCATCAGGGCCTGATATTCCTCATTCATTGCAGATCTCCAAAACTTTGTCTGAGGGCTATTTAGGGCCTCTTTTACAGTCTGGGGTTCATCAACATGGACTGAATAGGCATAGGCTAAGTTTGTACCCTCATTAATATAGTAATTTGGGCTATTTCTTGTCTGATTGGATCTCCGGGCATCTGATACTGGAATGATCACCTCTGGGATATTCCTAGGCACTGATTCTGGCTGAACCACAGTTGTAGAGTCCTCTGGAGTGAAAAAATTTTCATAGTTTTGCTCTGATTCAATCCTGACAATTGGTGGACTTGAGATCAGATTTTTGTCATCATCTGATGTCATTTCATGTGAAAATTTTGAATTTTCATCAAACAACACATCCCTGGACTTGATCAGCTTCTTTGCTTTTGTATTGTAGAGTCTGTATGCCTTACTCTCATTGCAGTAGCCCAAAAATATGCATTTTTCACTTTTTGGCTCAAATTTTGACTGATTTCCGGCCAGTTTTTTGGCATATGCTGTACACCCAAATATTCTTAGATGTTCTGCACTTGGTCTGTATCCATGCCAAGCTTCAAATGGAGTAGAATCACGAAGTATTCTGTTATAACTCCTATTTTTAAGGTATACAGCAGTGGCAACTGATTCCGCCCAAAAAACGTAGGATAATTTTTGATCATGGATCATAGATCTTGCCATATCAATTATTGATCTGTTAGCTTGCTCTGCTACTCCATTTTGCTGTGGGGAGTATGGTACAGTAGTCTCTTGCTTTATCCCATGAATTTTGCATAAGTGGATGAAGAGTTTTGAGGTATATTCTCCACCATTGTCAGAGCGTATTTTCTTGATTTTTTCGCCAGTTTTTCTCTCCACCATGGCTTTAAACTCCCTGAACTTAGACAGAGCTTCTTCCTTTTTTTCCATGAAGTAGACCCATGTGTATCTTCTATAATCATCAATAAAGGTGATTAAATACTTCATCCCGCCTGAGGATAAATTTTGCATAGGTCCACACAGATCTGAGTGAATTAGATCTAATTTTTTCTTAGTTTTGATTAACCCAGAGCTCTTGAACGGTTCTCAGGCTTGTTTCCCATATATGCTGGCTTCACAGTGCTCCAAATTAGCTGGGGGATCAATTTTCACTCCAGAAATTAGCTGATCTTTGATCATTTTGCGCAAATAATCAAAATTGATGTGTCCAAATCTCCTGTGCCAAAGCATTGGTGTTTCTTCATTTAAGTTACTTATATTGGCTTCCAGATATGATGGAATATAAGTCATCTTGTATAGATTCTGATCTCTGATGCCCAAAGCAATATGGGCACCATTTTGATCAGTGATCCTGCATCCAGAATTGTCAAAACTGAAACTGAGTCCTTCTGCTGTGGCCTTGCTTACAGATAGTAGGTTCTTGGCTATTTCTGGTACATAGAGTACTTCTTTAAAGGTCAGTGTATGGCTTCCTTCACTGCTTCTTAGGTTTACTTGGATAGTTCCTTCTCCCACTGCATCAAGTGTTTTATTGTCACTGATGAAAACCTTCTTAATTGGAATTTCTTGATATTGGGTAAAAAGTTCTTTTTGTGGGTAAAGTATTGAGAAGCTCCAGAGTCAATATACCACATCTGAGAATTCTTGTTTGTGGTCATATTTAGTGCAGATATGAATAGTCTATCTTCAGTGGTTGCAGCATTTCCATATTCAGGCTTCTTTTGCTGATTATCTTTCTTTTTGAGACACCGGTCTGGTGTGTCCTTTCCTTTTGCAGTAGTTACAAAACAGGTTGCTGTTGCCTTTGTAGGGTCCTGGGTACTTCCTTTGTTGGTTATCATTGCTTATTAAAGCATTTTCTTCTTCCTTCTTATTTGCGCTTGATTTTCTTAATTCTTCATCCAAGAGCCTTCCATATACGTAATTTAAGGTCAAATCTTCAGTTCTGGACTCTAGGGCTGATACAAGGCCTTGAAACTTGTTTGTCAGGCTATTCAGGATGGTATCTATCACATCCTCATCAGTAGTTGGTATGCCCACAGATTCCATCTCATCTACCAGCAGGGTAATTCTGTTAATTAGATTCTTCATTTCTTCTCCTGGTAGCATCTTTGCAGTAAAGAACTTTTGTCTCAGATACATTTTCTTAGCAGCTGAACATGACTGGTAGGTGTCTTCTAAAGCTTTCCAGGCATTCTTTGCCGTTTTTGCTCTTGAGCATTGAATTAGCAATTTGTCCTTGACATTAAGGCAAATGCAGTTAAAGGCACTTTGTTCTTTCTTCTGGTTCTTTAAGGCTTCCTCTCCCACATTTTTAGGAGGGGATTCTTCTCCCATGACAATATCCCAAAGGCCTCTTTCTTGTAGCAGCATTTTCATCTTCACCTTCCACACCTGGTAGTTAGATCCATCCAACTTTTCAGCAGAGGGAAAATTCCAGTAATAGCAGTTGTAGACATTGCAGAGAGTGACAGCTTGGGGCTCATAACCTGTTGTAAGAGTCTTGGAGATATTGAAAGTGATTGGGAGGGCAAGTAGATTATGTGGTTCTCACTTAATGATTTATTGAAAGTAAAAGTAGTATTTATACTTTTACCTGGTCTTGGCATTACAAACATGTAAAATAGGTTAAGAAAGGTCCCAAGATCATGTGTGTAAGGTTTGGGGCTGTTTGGACAACTTTGACAATTCTCATGTTCTGGGTACCTGGTATTTTGGTGAAAATATTCTAAGTAAATCCCAACAAGGAATTTGGTCAGTATTCTCTAGGATTTGAAGGTGATGATCTAAGTGACTAAGTTAGGTGAATATTTAGGTGGAAATACAAATTTTTACAACAAAAACCACATAATCTACCTGTTCTCCCAATCACTTCCAATATCTCCAAAACTCTTAAAACAGGTTATGAGCCTCAAGCTGTCACTCTCTGCAGTGTCTACTACTGCAATTACTGGAATATTTCCCCCTGCTGAAAAGTTGGATGGATCTAACTACCAAGTGTGGAAGGTGAAGATGAAGATACAGCTACAAGAAAGAGGCCTTTGGGATATTGTCATGGGAGAAGAATCCCCTCCTAAAAATGTGGGAGAGGAAGCCTTAAAGTACCAGAAGAAAGAACAACATGCCTTTAACTGCATTTGCCTTAATGTCAAGGACATATTGCTAATTCAATGCTCAAGAGTAAAAATGGCAAAGAATGCCTGGAATGCATTAGAAGACACCTACCAGTCATGTTCAGCTGCTAAGAAAATTTATCTGAGACAAAAGTTCTTTGCTACAAAGATGCTGCCAGGAGAAGAAATGATTAACCAAATTAACAGAATTACCCTGCTGGTAGATGAGATGGAATCTGTGGGCATACCAACTACTGATGAAGATGCAATAGTTACCATCCTGAATAGCCTGACAGAAAAGCTTCAGGGCCTTGTATCAGCCCTAGAGTCCAGAACTGAAGATTTGACCTTAAATTACGTATATGGAAGGCTCCTGGATGAAGAATTAAGAAAATCAAGTGCCAATAAGAAGGAAGAAGAGAATGCTTTAATAAGCAATGATGGCCAACAAAGAAGGTACCCAAGACCCTACAAAGGCAGCAGCAACCTGGTTTGTAACTACTGCAAAAGGAAAGGATACACATCAGACTGGTGCTTCAAACAGAAACATAGTCAGCAGAAAAAGCCTGAATATAGAAATGCCGCAACAACTGAAAATAGATTATTCATATCTGCACAAAATATGACCACAGACAAGGATTCTCAGACATGGTATATTGACTCTGGAGCATCTCAACACTTAACATACCCAAAAGAACTTTATACCTAATAGCAAGAAATTCTAATTAAGAAGGTTTTCAAGGGTGATAATAGAGCACTTCATGCAGTGGGAGAAGGAACTATCCAAGTAAACCTTAGAAGCAGTGAAGGAAGCCATACACTGACCTTTAAAGAAGTACTCTATGTACCAGAAATAGCCAAGAACCTACTATCTGTAAGCAAGGCCACTGCAGAAGGACTCAGTTTCAGTTTTGACAATTCTGGATGCAAGATTACTGATCAAAATGGTGCCCATATTGCTTTGGGTATCAGAGATCAGAATCTATACAAGTTGACTTATATAGCATCATATTTGGAAGCCAATATAAGTAACTTAAATGAAGAAACACCAATGCTTTGGCACAGGAGATATGGACACATCAATTATGATTATTTGCATTCTAGATATAAGAGAGCTTAGTTACCATCTGGAGATAAACTCCTACATACACTGAAGTACCTGGATTATCACCCTAACCCAGTCTAAGTGTATTAAAGATATACCCAGGATGTGCCATATGTAAGATAGTAAACTGGCAGCTACCCCAATAAAGACAAGCTTTGATTTTGTCAAAACTCAGCTAAATCAAGAGAACCTAATGCCATCTGAAAGCCTAGGCTTCCCTTACCACTCCCTGGTCAGCAGTCTGATGTATATCATGCTAGGAAAATGTCCAGATATCCAATATCCAGTGGGTGCTGTCCACCAGCATAATCAGACCCACAGATCTGATCATGTTGCAGCAGTTAAGCTGATTTTTAGATTCTTAGAAGGAACTACTGGCATCTGCCTAAGGCACACCTATAAGGATTCAGAACAGGAGCTTGTGGGATACTCTAATGCTGATTGGGGATAAAACCAAGAAGACGGAAGATCCACAACAGGATACACCTTTTTTTGACATAGGTAACCATCACATCAATGCACATATAATTATCCGTATTGGAGATACCCCAGCCATTAGCAAGATAGCTGGCATTATCAAGTGGAAATCAAGTGGGTATGTTTTGGATGAGCTTTGCGGAAGTTTGGGGCCTTTTGGACGGAGTTACCTCACTATTTCCAAGAATTGATGAATATCTTTCTAAAGCAATTCCCAGTCGAGCAAAATCCACTTCACAATTCAGAGAATTTTACATCTAAGTGTATTAGTAGCAAGGGGCTAAGCTAAATATGGTCACTAAGTATCACGTAGATGTTCTAGAATTACTTCCAATCCTCCCCAAACGCTTGCAATGTTCTTGGCCTTCAAACATTATTGCAAGGTTCAGGCGCACATCAAGCCCATATAACATCAATCAGACTTCTAACAATCACCGTAGATATTAGCTTTGCTTGGAACCATAACTAGGGCAAGGCGGCCGATAAAAAGCAACTAAATCCGCCATTAAAGGGATGTTGCTCCGAAAGCACTCCAAGCATTGAATGTAATCGCCAGCAGTGGTCTTCTCGGGCATATGTAACAAGGGAGCTGGCGTTTCACAGCACACATACCAGAGTGATATTGATCTACCTCTAGGGATCCACGACATGATCAACAACATCAGGTACATTCCAGCCATTGCAGTTATTTCTTGCTTGCACGGAGAGCGAACGTTCACGGTAACAACTGGGAGGGAATTTATGCCACCCATGGTAGCTTCTATTAACACACTACATAATGGCCAATATAATCTATAGGCACTCTATATCGACTAAATCGGATCCTGGGCCTCAATCCAACCAAACAAATCAGTAAGTGCGATTAACCTTATAGGATTGATTATTGGGCCCAAATACGTCAAAAGCCTCCGCTGCCTGTTGAGCTTCTCAAAGATTTCGCAGCACAGATGTGGTAGACGCCGTTTCTAGGACCATTACTACATCTGTCCTTCTCACATGGGCTTGAGCATTGGGAAACTTCTGGATAGAAAATAGGACGCAGCCACCTTGCTGTCGTCGGTTACAAAGAGTCCCCCAACCAGGGCATCATTTGTTTGGCCCACAGGCTGGCAGGTTAAGACACTTGTCCACAGCCAGTACTGAATGATGGTATTGAGCCTCTATCGGGTTCGCCATGAATTGGCTATCTTAACTAACCTTATGTGGCATAAAGACTGGGCATCTGTTAAAAGTTTTGCAGCGTAGCGTGAAGTCCCCCTCGATTGGCTAATCACATAGGTTCTTGCCAACTTACCTGCACGCCACACAAATCACTTCGAGAAGCCTTTTCGGTCTCGGATGGTTCAGATGCTCTGCTCTTTTGCGGCAGGCTTCCACTTTCTAAATCAGCGGGTGAAATCATCTTAGCCCATCCTTTGGTTAATGCTTGACTGCTGGAGGCGTCTACTTCTGGTCAGATGCTGGCATGCCCCCGCTGGACTCACTGGGACGATTCTTCCAATCAGAAGCTAGGAATCCCAGCTACTGCAAGTTGGAGATGGTGCGCAATAGTGGTCGGAAGATTTCGCATCGAATCTAGACCGCTACCATGAGAATTGAAGTCATCCAGAGACATGCCTCTCACTGAATGGTGATGTTCTCGGATAAAATCGACCGCCGAATACATATCTGCTTACCTCCCCAAAATGGCCACCGAATTGAGTGTCAATCTAGCTCGGTCCTGGGTCTTCCGATTGACAATGGTGAGCCAAATACGTAATTTCACCCTGCCAACCGCCACGAAATACTTGGATCTATCTCAGAAATTTAGTGGTTGCTGGACACCATATGAGCTCGGGTACTTGCCGGAGTACAGCCTTGAAAAAGGCATGCCATATATGCTTAACTTGCTTATCCGCAAGTCCCTGCAGGCTCACTGACCTCTTTTCGCTGCATCGGCATCGTTGGCTAACAATAGCAACGCCTTTGTGTTCCATAACCCTGAGGAGGTTCGCATGACTGTCAATATACTCATGCATGTAGTTGGGTGTTACGGATAAGGTCTATTGGCGAGTAGGCGTTTCAAATAGACAAAATGCTGGTGGGCCACTTCAGAGTTCATCAGCGGTGAGCATATTCCTTTGAGGAGATTCAAATAGGGATTAGAATATTCCATCGGTACAGATGCTGCAGTATCTTCGACAAATCACGTAGTCTTGTTGCCCTACCATGACACCTCCCATTGATGTAGCTACTAGCCGTACTCAGAAGTACAGCATCCAAGGCACTCACCCACCTGCACACCAATTCAAAATCTCTTCTAACGCTATCGGATACCTCCACTGATCAACAACTTGTGACGAGGTTGAGCAGCAACCAAGGCCGACCAGGAAAACTACATACCCCCTGCGGATGATCCTTCCCCAAGCGTGGACACAGCCAGACAATTTCAGCGTAGTGGCCTCGGGTCTATCTCTAGAACAATGGTGGATTCCATATCCAACGTTCTCCATATTTGGGTGGCAACCATTGCTGGAACTGGCCATGATCCTTTTGCTGATTTGGAAGGCGAATATTACTTTAGTTGATGATGCTATCAATTCTGCTTAATCAGGCAAGTGGTTGACGGATATCTGCCTCTTGGAATCCAACCATCAATATTCCAGAGTACCATGGAGCGGTTAAAAGCTGGTGGAAGCAAACATCCATGCTCCCTCGATGGTTGGATAAGATCGTTGAGCCAATATCGGCGGGGCAGTGGGTCTCTGTTAGGAAATACAACCAAACACTCCATTGTACTACCAATGACTGTCTGTCTAGTGAGAGATTAGTTTATCCGCTGCAATGACTGTTAGCTATCGGTCTTTGTATACCATCGTTCCCTTTTATGCCTGGCTCCTTCAAGCCAGTTCTGGGGATGGCAAGAAGTTGCCACTTGCATAACTTCTGCTAACTTGGAGGTTCATGCCTCGTTCCACACAAGCCACCCAAACGTATATCTGCCATCAATACTAGCCTTGCAAGGGTATTTGGTAGATCAACGAGCATCCTAGCATTGAAAATGTGCTCTGGGCGAAGTATCTCATCGGGGCATCGTCACATCTTCTGGTATATACTGTGACATCTAGATCTTCAAGCCACTATTTTTGTAACAAACTGAACTTTCTCAGCATCATTAGCCGTACATAAGAAATCTGAAATCCAATTAGCTTCCACGCTCCCCGCTCTGTGCGCTGTTTGAATCCCACATACTCTGCATGCACACTAGACAAATTTCGAGTCTTCCATAAACGTAATAGAGAACGAGGAGGGGGTCGCAGTCTCCAATCTAACACAACCAGTTTAGCGAAACAGACACATCTTCATGGTCAATCAAGTCACTATCCTTCGACAATTCGAATACGATCCTTGCGCATATCTGAACGTCTTTCTAAAATTTCGCCAGCTCCCCTATTTAACATGTTAAAAGATGAATAGATTTCGAAGAACTTCTATCGCGGATTAGCTTCATGGTAGAATCCACGCATGGATTGCAAGGAAACTAATAGACCCGAAATTCACAGATCGGTGGTAGTTCTAACGCAAACGAACAATCATCAATCTGGTAGTCCACTAGCCAAGAAATTTTCCACCGTAGTATGTTTGGTGCTATGGGTGAAAGAAACGGCTTTTTGGGATGATTTTTTTGGACTGATAATCCATTTCTTAAGAAGGGCAAGCTTAGCCTTGTTTGGATTCACCAATAACAAGTGCACTGATTATTGTAATCCACTTTCCCTTCAAGAGAATTATTACTGAGCACTCCATATTTGGCCCAGAGTCGACCATTTCACCCTGGATTTGACGATGCCATTGTTGGATATGGCCACGGTATTTGGATAGGTGAGTCCTGATTAGCCTTATCAGTCACAGGGGGAAGCGTTGGATTTGATTCGCATCTGCTTAATTTGCTACTTTCGATGCATCGCCACTAATTTGGCGTTATCTGGCTTCAATTTTCCGGGAATATACACACCAGCAAACACCTCCCCAAATAACCGCTCTAATCGGAAGAGGTGTCTTCGGATAGACACTTCCTAATTCTACCTGCTCTCACCTGGACAAGGGAAGCTGGAAGGGTGAATGGGTGTATAAAAGAGAGTCTGCCGAGGCCTCACATATTCATCCAATACAGTATCGCAATCTGCACTCATCATGCGCTTAGCAGAAGTATTCAACCTGAAGGAGACTCGTACTTTCAAGCAGAAGCTTATCCTGACCTTCTTGTTCTTGGCCGCCTTCAACATTGGTATCTGGGTCGGTGCTGGCATTGCACTGAGCAAATACAACCTCGTTGGTGAGGCCGTGCTGGCCTACAGTCTTGGGCTTCGTCATGCATTGGATGCAGATCACATCACAGGTAATGTTCCGTGCACCTCTTCAGCACACTGAAAGAGCCCCGCTGACCCAGTTCCCTCTTGTAGCTATCGACAATGTGACCCGTAAGCTGATTCAGTCCGGAAAGAGACCATGCTTGGTGGGATTCTTCTTCTCGATCGGCCATTCCACCATTGTCGTGTGTGCCTCGATCGCGGTTGCCGCCACGGCCACAGCAATTGCCAGTAAGTTCCCGTCTTTCGAGAACATTGGCGGGATCATTGGGACAGTCGTGTCGGGAACCTTCTGTGTGCTGATCGGAATCATGAATGCTGTCGTGCTCTACGGTGTTTGGAAGCAGTTAAAGATGCTGCGCACCAAGAAGGTGTATCGCGAGGTGGACGTCGAGGAGATGCTGAACTCCGGTGGCTATCTCACTCGCCTCCTGAAGCGGGTGTTTGCTTTCATCGACGCCAGCTGGAAGATGTATCCATTGGGAGTCCTCTTTGGCCTGGGATTCGACACAGCTACTGAAGTGACCCTGCTCGCACTCTCCGCCACCCAGGCCAACAAAGGACTGCCTATGGCCTACATCCTCTTCTTCCCGTTCTTGTTCACCGCGGGAATGGCCCTGATTGACACCATAGACGGAGTATTGATGCTGTGCACATACACCTGGGCCTACATTTCCCCCATCCGAAAGATCTACTTCAACTTCACCATCACCCTGATATCCGTGGTCATTGCCCTCCTCATTGGCTTGGTGGAGCTGTTTGGTATCGTTGGGGATCAACTGAACCTACAAGGAGGGTTCTGGCGATTCTTTGATACTATCAACAACAACTTTGACATCATTGGGCCTTGCATTGTTGGCCTCTTCGCCGTCACATGGATTGTCGCGGTGATAGTATACAAGTTTAGCGGGTTCGTCGAGCTTGAAAAAGACATCGTGATTATCCGCGGTGATGAGGATGTCGCAGTGATTGAGAAGGATGCTGAAGGGAAAGTGGAGGAAATCCTCCCGGAGAAAGTCTACTAGGCTCACTGATTTCAATTTGGAATATAGTTGTATAGTTTGTGTATTGAAAATAAATTCGCAGAAATATAAATCCTATCGTTCCTATTTCGCCACGTCTGTTGGCTAATACGATACTGCTGCAAAAAAATTGTTACCTCCACTTATTCTAATGGAAAGCGTCTACTTGTATAAATTATTTGCATGCTTCAGGATATCCACTGCTACTCAACCTGATGATGTCTAACAAGATATGTGGTATATCTTATCTATGGTACACTGGTTTTTATGCTCCTGCTTCAATGGCGAGTTCTATAACTGGCATACATGACCTAATACTTTGTATTCTATGACACATACACGTTTTTGTTAAGCATCTTAGGCTTACCCTAAATGCAAACCAAAAATTCGTGACTTCGGCTAATGATCGAATTAATTAATATCCACGAGCCTCACCCCCTACTCAAGCAACTTATTCCTATGAAACGTAGCTCAACCCAAAGTTAACAGTAATGCAGATAAGTAATAATGCATTTACGTCTTAGAGGTGGTATAAAATAGACCAGGATAGTGATTATATCGAACATGACTTAACTTCTGCAGATTTTTTGTTAAACCTTCCGAGTCGCGTTAGCAAGTACCAAGGATATCTACAGCCTTACACAATAACTGCTACTACCAATGATGCAAAATTGTATCGGGTGTATGAATGGCTTACTTTAACTCTCATTAATAGATCATAAATCTAAACTACCCATAGTCGCTTCCATTCTTTGTTTTGCAACAATGGGCACAATCACCTCACATCTTTCCAGTACATCACTTGCATGACTAGCGGCACTACCGTCATTATGTGATCACTGCTAGATATCCTGTCAAACATTGCTTGATCATTCCTCGAATACCTTCAGTTACACTGTTGGCATTTAAAGCGACGTATAGGATAAGTGCTAGGAGATGAATGGAAGCCTGAATCATCAGGCCCACTTCCCATCAAGGTGCAAACTGGACAGATAGGTGAAATGAGTGAAGTCGTGCACTTTTATTGTCAATCCAGATGGGGTTATGGTGCGTGCCAGAACTTAACGACAGGCACGCATAGGATTCGAGCTACTGACGGCGGCACATTTCTTGGAGCAGCATTGGCTGTTGCTGGAGCAGGAGTAGCCTACCTTCTTGCATGCGGCCTCAGTTTGGCTGGCCAAGAGGACGGCTATCAGAGCGGAAACGAGGGAGGCTTTGAGGTTCATGCTAGATATGCTGAAGAGTAGAATGGTCTGTGGTGGTGGGTTGCATCCAAGACCACATTTATAGGAGAATGAAGAATAGGATTTGGCGGCCCTTCAGCATTGTTATGGTTTGAGAGCATTTCGTGTTACTCGGCCGATAACACCTCGGACGAAGAAGTGTGTGGATGCCATAATACTCCAGATGTGCACTGCGCTTCCATATCTGACCGTTGGTACTTCAGAATACTCTGGCTGGAACGTGTGGTTGGGAAGACGGGAGGATTCTTGGTGCTGCAGCAGTGGGAGCTGGCTCGGGATAGAAAGGCGAAGGATTGCTTTGATTGATGGCTACTAGGAGATGTTCCAAATGGAATATGACTCATGCAGCGAAAAATGACACTTGGGTGATAGGTGCTAGGAGTCATTCTGCATGACTGATTGTGGTTTCCCATTGCTGAGGAGATTTATTGAAGACTGCAATGTCTATAAGGGCAAGGCACAACTACCATATCATTTTGTATGATCTCATCAAATAATGCGTGACCCCCGCTGACAACGGTATCCAGTTGAGCGAGCCACCCAAAATGGAGTAGTATCCACTACTACAATATATATGATTGCTTATAGTTGCTATATGCGACAAGATATCCGTGGTACAATTATCAAGTCATCCCTGAGCCCCAAGTAATATTCTAAAGACCTCAGGAATCATACTCTTAATGCTGTTGTATTTCTGTAATTATTCAAGTCGACATTGTATGATATTAGTCCTGATATTAGTAAAAGGTCCTTCGTTGAGCACCAAGACATTCATTCACCTTTGATTGGACCTATCGGTAATTCCTATTGAAGTCAGGATAACTGAAAGAATGAGGGTGGCTCAGAGCACTTGGAAACTTGCCAAACACGTCAATGCAGCTGATATGCCTTGGGTATATTTGGTGAAAAGATTGTAGTACTGTGTTTCAAAGACCTTGAACAGGGCCAAGTTTGGGGATATTCCATCGATTTTCAGAGCCTCTATCGCTTCGGTATACCCACCATTGTGAAAAATGCATTAACAACAACCTCGCTTAAAGCAAATCGTAAGTGGGAAATCAAGATGTATTGATGACTACGGTCGCTATGAATTATAAGCAGCTCATGAGACATTACCACTTGTAAGGGGGTCCATGTTAATGTATTCTTAACTACCAACTAACGGCAGAGAAGTCAGTACCAGTAGCGAAACCGCATAATATACTGCAACTAAAGGCATTTAGTTCCGTCATTGAAGCCGGTGAGATGGCGGCTTATTAGCAGCCAAGCTCCACTTGCAATAGATGAAATCCATGTTTCTTCTCGAAAAGTGGAATTAGGAGCCTGAAATCTTTGGAAGTAAATTCTTGGAATACATGGTTGAATTGTGGGAAGTTCCAGAAAGATGTGCGTAAAGTTTAGTGGTCTTTGGGTGACTTCACAACTACTGGTATCACGACTATATTCGGTTTCTAAAGGGGTTGAACCCAGATTGGCCTTGAAACCAATTACAAAGCCTTAATGAATAAGAGCCTCGAGCATCAATCTTAGAGTGGGCCGTGTGGTAGGCTCCGACATTATCCGCACAGGATTCTATTTGTTCGATATGTTCTCCTCATGGATTAAACCAGATCTTCGGGTTCAACCCATCCATATTCAGCAACTGCGATTACACTTATTGGTTTGATTACCTGTTCCAGAAATGTCGAAAACATCACCCACTTGAGCGCGCTTAATTTGCTCAGTTGGGAATCTCGGTGTCTCTTAGTAGGATCTTGGTTTTCCCGGGCCATACGAAACTCTTTTTGTCCACAGCTAGGATTTATTTAAGTCTCAAAGTCCCCATTGGGCTCGAAATGCACTCACAATCTTAACCAACCTTATGTGGCATAAAAGCTGATTATTTATTCAAAAGTTTTGTAGCTTAGAGCCGTTTCCCTCTTAAATGGTTAATCGTATTCCCACTCAGATATACACCACTCAAATATCCTCTGTGTATTCTTACCTACGTTGTGTGCTAGGTCGTTATTGGTCTTGCCATTTACAAACAGTAGAAAGTCACTTTGGCCTGTAGGATATATTCATTCAACGGAGGTATTTCAGCTGATGATTAACCCTCAGAATCATGAGTACCGTTTTGCGTCATGGATCTCACAGTCTCACAGTTACACTACGGTTCTGAAAAACCTAGAAGCTAGTTTGCTTATCTTGATCTGGGATACCATGGTACTCTTTTAAGTATCAATAGAAGTAATACTGGAGTCATATTCTACAGTCGTGTGAAATCCTTCCGCACAACAGTGGCCGACACAACCTATATCATGGGTGTTTCTCATAATTCCGTCAGGAAACTTGTTTATAATATCAAGCTCACCGAAGTAGCATTCTTCTGGATTTTGAATCGTCACTGATGTTGACAACAAATTGTATTCAACCGCCTCCCCCATATGCCGGCGAATATGGAAATCACGTTAATCCTGCCTCGGGTAATCGTAATGTATTGATAGGCCAAATACAGAGCTGCTTGTCTGCTGCGAACGTACGAATGCAACCCTTTCGGAGTTGAAATATATCGGATAAGAGGCGCTCCGAATAGCATTTTTTCCTCCCAACGAGCATGGATAATGCTCTTACCAAGTTGGAGTTCTTTTCGAACGAAACCTCCCCGTGTCCTACGAGAATATTCCTGTTAGCATCTAACCAAGTGTGCCAAGGTGAGGTAATGTCCCCTCGTTGGAACAGCCGAGGTAAACAATCGCATACTATGTATTATATACTCATCTGTTTCAAGTCATGAATCAAGCATTATCCTACGTGCCATAATTTGTTTGTGTATGCAAAATGTATCTTCCTGCTCTTCATAAACATGACATATACTAAGCGTAGAACATGGCGCTGAAGCCGAGATCCATTATTACGTTAGGTCTGGAAACGGGCACATACTATTAGCATTACACACGCTCCTTTGAGAATGTCAATATGGCGGTTGGAAAACCTCGGTTATATAAAATTCCTATTTCTACAAAGTTATCAATGTGGCGTGGCTATGAGCTAACCCCAAGTATCTTGATGAAAGCATGTGGCTATTCGGGCTAAATCCATGCAAGGTTGGTGCGGTTTATCTATATCCCGAGGTCTTGTGTCGTAAATCTACATCCTGCTAGGCATCGCTCAAAGCCAACAAGGAAACTAACATATCTCCTGTGGACGATCTTCACCTAAGCGTGCATGCGGCGAGTCCAGCCCCCTGACAATTTCGGAGCAGAGGTTTCGGATTTATCTACAGTACCAATGGCAGGTTCCTTATCCAGCATAGCCCTTCATTTTCAGGTGGTTAATATTACTGAAATTGTTCAATTCTGCCTCATCAGGCCAAGCAGTTAACGAATTTTCACCGCTTCATATTCAACCCTCAATAATCCAGTGTTAGGGACTCGCAGAGTTTGTGAAAGCGAGCCTAGATACTCCGTCAGTGGCCAACTATTGTATAGTTGTCAGAGGTGACATGAGTTTGCCATAATCGAACCGCTCTTTGACGAATAGCAAAAACGATGGAGTACGAAGACCACTCTGGCTCTCGGTAATTTGAGTCAACACACGCAAGCATGCCTCGTTCACTACATTGTAGTAGCCTCTAGCAGTTCGGGATGGCCAAAGCTAGTCTCCCTACGACAGCAATTATTGTAGATCCCATTTGTATACCGTTACTCTGTTCAACCAGCATCAATTACTCTTTAATTATGTGAAATCCCTCTTCCCATATTAATAGGGATTACACCAGATGCTAAATTAAATAAGCAATCAACGCTACATTATGTGCATATTACAAAAATATATATCCACCATCAATGCTCTAATATCTTGACAGCCTCAAGGGAGCCCTGGTAGACCAATAACCATCCCCCATATAGTATGCTTCCTTCGGCGTGAGATTTCGTCAGTGTATCACCGTATCTTTTGAAATTTTGTCAAGCGTCCAGATCTTCAAGCCACCACATTTACGACTAGGCGGGTTATGAAGACGACAGCCAGCCATCATAAAAATTCCCAATTAGGGTCACTCCGACCACTATGACGTTTCTACTCAGTTTTAGGACTCTTCGCTATGCGCGCTATCCGAGTTTCAGATGCTATGTATGATCCCTAGAAAAATTCAAGCCAGCCATATACGTCACGAAGAATGAGGAGTAGCCCATGCTTTCTGATCTACGGCAGCCAGTACGATAGAGCAAGTAAGTATTCAGAGTCGTCTAAATTGCTGCCATCTCACATCAATTCAGGCGCAGTACTTCAACAGATTTAAATATGTTCCTGGAATCTCATTAGCTGGCTAATCAGATATATCAGTATTACAATATATTATAAGCTGCTCAGGTTCCGGTGATTTCTCAATTGCTGATTAGCTTCGTGGCAATAGCACCCATTCATAGATAGCAAAGGGATTGTATGAGCCAGAATCTGCTTATCAGTGGAAGTTCTGATACAAATAAACAATCATCAATCTGGTAGTCCATTGCGCATAAGATATTCTCGTTACGTGTACTAGATTGCTTCCAGCGGAAGAAATGGCTTTTTGGGATGATTTAAATGTACTGATATTCCATTTCTTAAGAAGGGCAAGCTTAGCCTTGTTTGGATTCACCAATAACAAGTGCACTGATTATTGTAATCCACTTTCCCTTCAAGAGAAGTATTACTGAGCACTCCATATTTGGCCCAGAGTCGACCATTTCACCCTGGATTTGACGATGCCATCGTTGGATATGGCCACGGTATTTGGATAGGTGAGTCCTGATTAGCCTTATCAGTCACAGGGGGAAGTGTTGGATTTGATTCGCATCTGCTTAATTTGCTACTTTCGATGCATCGCCACTAATTTGGCGTTATCTGGCTTCAATTTTCCGGGAATATACACACCAGCAAACACCTCCCCAAATAACCGCTCTAATCGGAAGAGGTGTCTTCGGATAGACACTTCCTAATCCTACCTGCTCTCACCTGGACAAGGGAAGCTGGAAGGGTGCATGGGTGTATAAAAGAGAGTCTGCCGAGGCCTCACGTATTCATCCAATACAGTATCGCAATCTGCACTCATCATGCGCTTAGCAGAAGTATTCAACCTGAAGGAGACTCGTACTTTCAAGCAGAAGCTTATCCTGACCTTCTTGTTCTTGGCCGCCTTCAACATTGGTATCTGGGTCGGGGCTGGCATTGCACTGAGCAAATACAACCTCGTTGGTGAGGCCGTGCTGGCCTACAGTCTTGGGCTTCGTCATGCATTGGATGCAGATCACATCACAGGTAATGTTCCGTGCACCTCTTCAGCACACTGAAAGAGTCCTGCTGACCCAGTCCCTTCTTGTAGCTATCGACAATGTGACCCGTAAGCTGATTCAGTCCGGAAAGAGACCATGCTTGGTGGGATTCTTCTTCTCGATCGGCCATTCCACCATTGTCGTGTGTGCCTCGATCGCGGTTGCCGCCACGGCCACAGCAATTGCCAGTAAGTTCCCGTCTTTCGAGAACATTGGCGGGATCATTGGGACAGTCGTGTCGGGAACCTTCTGTGTGCTGATCGGGATCATGAATGCTGTCGTGCTCTACGGTGTTTGGAAGCAGTTGAAGATGCTGCGCACCAAGAAGGTGTATCGCGAGGTGGACGTCGAGGAGATGCTGAACTCCGGTGGCTATCTCACTCGCCTCCTGAAGCGGGTGTTTGCTTTCATCGACGCCAGCTGGAAGATGTATCCATTGGGAGTCCTCTTTGGCCTGGGATTCGACACAGCTACTGAAGTGACCCTGCTCGCACTCTCCGCCACCCAGGCCAACAAAGGACTGCCTATGGCCTACATCCTCTTCTTCCCGTTCTTGTTCACCGCGGGAATGGCCCTGATTGACACCATAGACGGAGTATTGATGCTGTGCACATACACCTGGGCCTACATTTCCCCCATCCGAAAGATCTACTTCAACTTCACCATCACCCTGATATCCGTGGTCATTGCCCTCCTCATTGGCTTGGTGGAGCTGTTTGGTATCGTTGGGGATCAACTGAACCTACAAGGAGGGTTCTGGCGATTCTTTGATACTATCAACAACAACTTTGACATCATTGGGCCTTGCATTGTTGGCCTCTTCGCCGTCACATGGATTGTCGCGGTGATAGTATACAAGTTTAGCGGGTTCGTCGAGCTTGAAAAAGACATCGTGATTATCCGCGGTGATGAGGATATCGCAGTGATTGAGAAGGATGCTGAAGGGAAAGCGGAAGAAATTGCCGAGGTGAAATCATTCTAACTCTATGAAGTTTAGTTTAGTATATAATTGTATAGTTTGTTTACCGAAAATAAATTCATTGAGATGCGGATTTAATTGTCGGTTGTGCTTTACGTGTTGATAGAAGTGAAGGCTCCAACGTTCAACTAAAAGCTCAACATTAGATGCGTTTTTGCAGGGTATGTGTATTACTAGCATCCATTTGTGTTCATACAATGTGTTATACGTTAGTTGCGCTACGTTTAATTCAGTAGAGAAATAAACCGGTAATATTAAGCAACATATATGCTATACATTATCCAAAATGCACCGTTTCAATACTCTTGGTGCGTTGGGGGGGGTAGCAATTCGGGGCTTCAGAGTTACTAGTAACATGGAGCCAGAAGCAAGCTCTCCAAGATATTCTGAGAAATGAGCACTGATCATTAATGTTGGAAGCAGAATGGGTACAATCTAGTGCTGATTAGAACTTAGGGGGGGGGGAGACAGTCACCATCAGGTGAAATCTTTATTTTGGTTGAAACAAAGAAGCCAGCGCTACTGTTGTAGCTTTGATACAACAGTGTGTAGCTGAGGGGAGTTTGTAGGTAAGTTAATAAAAATTGATGATAGTTCTTCAGTGTTCAAGACACTGTTCAGTGGGAAGGAGGGTTACAAGAGGGGTAAGAATGATTTGTGAACAACATTAATGAGGGGAATATGATAAGGATTGATATTCATCATGAAGGGAGTGTGCTGTTGCAGATATTGCTGCTAAAGGTCTGTCAAGTACTTCAGGTAGGCCAGCTTGGGTTTTTCTGACTGCAGAATATATTGAGCAAACTTCTTGACTTCAGGATCCACAAGTATAGTTCTCCATCAGGAGCCAGGTGTTGTGTGGTGTGTTCTCTTCCAGGCCTTGATTAGTGGGTTGTTGCAGTGGTGAAGTCTGAGATATAATCTGGCTCTAAGGTAGAGAAGTCTGATCTTATAGGGCATAAGCCCAAAAGCACCAAGAATAGCATGTCTGTAGGGGCATTCAGGTAGATGAGGCATCAGGAAGGTAATGCACCAGACTGCAAATTTGTCAAGCTTAGTGCAGTCTCTAGAAGTAAGAGAGAGAAGTAGTAAGCCAAATTCCAGGACAGGGAAGACAAACTGCTTGAGTAGTAGAAGGCAGCTGGGAGCTGAAGTTGTAGGAGGAGTTGTAGCCGGTAGCTTGTGGAGTGCCTGTTGTATCCAACAGAAAGTGTGATAAAACTCTTGACCGGTTTAACTGAACCAAAGGGACAATTAAGTGCAGAATCTTAGAATTGTCAGAGAGTGGCGGAAATATTAGCAGAAAGATTCTGATCTAATATTGGTCTTGGATATAGCTGGGTTGGCTATAAAGACAATGATATTTGTTTGCTAGGCAGGCTAGGCTTGGTGTTCTTTGGAGTGCTATATATGCTAGGCTTGGATAGAAACTAGAACTGAATTGTTGGATTCTTATTTTTGCTGAGACAGAATCTTAATTTTGTTGAGACACACACTAAACCAAAAGGTTCAGTAAACTTTATTTATACTTTTCTGATCAAGTTGAATTAGTAAGCGCCAAGGGACTGGATTGATTGAAATCAATTTGGGTGTTCATAGGTGGAAAAGATAAATGAAAATTACATCATCAATCAACTGATGTCTTGGCAACTGCACAGTCATTGGATAGATCTCAGATGACTAATCACCTGGGAAGGCTTGGCAGATAGGTTGGTAACATAATGACCATTTGAAAATAGATCAGGTGTGATAGCTAAAAATAGATTCTGAGGTGGGATAAAATAAACTGTAACTGGGATTTGTTATGTTTGGGTTAGGGAAAATCAGTTAGGGTACTAGATTTTCAAACAGAGTAAAATTGGCTAAGTTTTTAATGTTGATGCACAACATCACTTCATTTTGGAAGAGGAGTTTTTTGATACCTTCTGGGTTCCTCTGCTGCTCCAATACTGATCAATAATGGCAACATCATCAAAGTTGGTGTAAGGTTCCCAGGTGTTGTGTTTGGCATCATAGCCTTTCCACTTGACTAAATAAAGGCAATTTGGTTCTTCTCCATCATGGTCCACAATAGCTTCAACTTCATAGGATTCCAAAGTTACTGGGTCTTGAGAAATAAGTTTGAGTGAAGAAGGTGGAAAGTTTTTGGGTAGCAGTGCTCCAGTGTTATCCTGAAGTACATAAGATCCTCCAGTGGTGCATCTGACAACCTTGAATGGTCCTTGATACTAGGGGTCAAGCTTAGATTGCCGGATTGGATCTAGTGTCATGACATATGACCCATCTGGGAAGCTGCTGTTCCTGTGTCTTGAGGCATACGTTGAAGTCATCTTTTGCTGAGAGGCCTTACTTATGGCACTGATAGCAGGGTAGACAATGTTGGTAAGGTACTCAAGCCGGTTCTTTTGCTTATCTGTATTCAAACTTGCTAACTCTGTATTCTGGTAGTCTCCAAAGTGGTTGTATCCTCTTCCAAACATCAAGGAAAATGGTGCTGATCCATGTAGAGTGGCAATTTTGGTGTTGATAGCATACTGTACAGTTGGAGTGTACTTGTCCCAATTCTTCTTGATACCTTTGATAGATTTCCTGATGATGTTCACTGAGGTCTGAACATGACTTTCAGCCAGTCCATTAGCTTTGGGATGATATGGAGTGATCAGATGGTGATCAATGGCACTATTCTGGCAAAGGGCTTGATCACGTGATTCACAAATTCTGTTCCATTATCTGGTTGAATGACCTTAGGGAATCCAAAAAGGCAGAAGAGCTTGAATAGTTCTTGTGCAATAGTGGCAGCATACTTGTCTGGGATAGCTTAGAGGAAGACAAAACATGTGCAGACATGCACAATTACAAAGAGGTAGTGATTACCATCATCACTAGTGGTGAAAGGTCCAGCTAGATCAATTGCAATATGATCCATAGGAAGGCTTGCATGGATGGGGCTCAAAGGGTGAAATCCATGGTGGCTGATATTGTAAAGTTGACATTCTCTGCATGACTTAACAAATTCTAAGCAGTCAACTTTGATATTTGGCCAGTGATATCCATCAGAGTGTAGCTTCTCCATAAGTGTGTTAGCTCCAAAGTAGCCAAGTAAATGACTCCTCCATATCAATGTTTTCCTTTGTTCTTCAGGTGGGATTTTCCAAGTTGCTGAATCCAGTTGAGGAATTATTTTGGAAGTTGTAGAGAGTTTACTGATTACATCAGTAATCACATGTCCCTCCCAAGGTGAAGTTGGAAAAAGTCTTGACAGGTGGTCAGGAAGGATGTTGAAAATTCCTGGGTGATGAGTAACTGTACATTCATAATCAAGTAGAGTATCAAGCCAGTTGGTAAGCATTGGAGTCAGAGTCTTCTGAGTGTGGATATAGACAAGGGCTTGGTGGTCAGTGTACAAGGTAAAAGGATTACCCCATAGATACTGATGAAACTTCTTCAAGGCAAAGACTATGGCAGGTAGCTCCTTCTTGGTAGCAGAGTAGTTTCTCTCAGCAGGTTGTAGGGACCTGGCTTGGAAAGAGATCCAGTGAGGTGGATTTTGGTCTTCATCTTGATAGAGGACCACCCCTAACCCAACATTGGATGCATCCGTAGCAACAACAAAGGGCTTATTAAAGTCTGGGTAGGATAAGGCGGGTGCTTGTTGAAGCAGTTGGCAGAGTGACTCAAAGGCTTGGTCATGAGTCTTGTTCCAGGCTGAGGTGAGATCAGGGCTATGGTGTAATGCATCTAAAGGGGCACTCAATGAGGACATGAGTGGTATGTGTTCCCTGAAATAGTTGAATACTCCAAGATAATGTTGAAGTTGCTTGGCGCTAGTGGGTTTTGGCCATTCTGGGATATTGACCAGTTTGAAAGGATCTAATTGGTGGCCAGCTGGGGTGACTATAAATCCAAGTAGATTGATTTTGAGGCGGGCAAAACTGCACTTTTCAGCATTGAGAATCAGCCCAGCAGTTGTCAGTCTGTTGATTACATCAGTGACATGGGTTGCATGATCATCACAGTTAGTGGAAAATAAGATGACATCATCAACAAATACAATGCGTATGGTGCATTCTTGAGTATTATAGTCATGACTCTCTGAAACTTGCTGGTAAGTGTCTTTAGGCCAAAGGGAGCTCCCTGAAACATCCATTGCATATTATTCCAAGTAAAGGCAGTCTTATGCTGATGATCAGGATGGATCTGGAATCAGTGATATGCATCCTTCAAGTCCAACTTGGAGAATACTTTTGCTCCTGATAGTGCAGAAAAGATATCTTGGATTCTTGGAATTGGAAACTTGTCATCTTGGCAAAGCTTGTTCAGAGGTCTGGGGTCCAAACAGGGTCTCTTCAGGGTTAGATTTCCATCAGCATCTTTCTTTGGTGCAAGCGTCAAAGGGCTGTTGAATGTTGTGTTGACAGGGGCTTGAGTGATAATTCCATTGTCAGCCCATTTTTGGACTATGTCATCAACTAAGTGTTGACATGAATGCGGAATTGGGTATTGCCTCCTCCATGCTGACTCACCAAGTGGGGTCTCTAGTGTAACAATGGATTCTGGGATGGTGCAGAAGCTGTTCCTTGGAATGGCCTGATCTCTCTCTATGGCCGGCTGAATATCCAATTTGACTGATTGAGAATATTCTTGAAAAGTTGGGGTTAACTCTTCTTCTTCCAGTTGGGATGAGATAATCTCTGGGATTTGATCCATTATGAGCGGCTGAGATTTAGTGATTCCTGGATAGGAAACTGGCAGTCCACCTATGTGAAAGCCAAGTTTGGTGAAGGTGTCCAGACCAATGACTACCTGAGGTCCATCTGGTATGTCAATAACTTCCATCTGATGGATTATGGTTACTGAGCCACAATGTATGTTGATTGGGTTGGTAATGCCAATTCTTGGGGCTGAGAGATCCTTAGCTGCAAGAATGATTTTTCCTGGTCGTTTTTCTATCTCCAAATTGAGTTCTCTGACTACATTGGGTGATACAATAGAGTTGGATGATCCTGTATCCAGTAGTGCTACGTATGATTGGCCATTGAGGGTGAGTGGCACCTCTATGGCTTTGAGCTGTGTGATTGGTTGCTTCTTTTTTTGAACAGTTGCAATTTTAGCCGGAAACTCAAAGAGGTCATGATAATCTTGAACTGTAAGTTCTTCATATGCTTCTTCATACCCCATTGTATCATTGGCTGAATGATCATCAAGGATCTGGCTAATTTTGGCTGATGGTGTGGAGTTCTTCTCAGGACAGGCAGGTGATCTATGTCCCATATTTCCACATTTAAAGCACTTGTCATCAGCATATGGATTATCAGTTTTGGTGTTTTGCTGCTTTTCTGAGGTTAGGGTGTAGGTGTTATAGTAAGGCTAGGAAAAGGTTAGAAGAGCAGGGGGTCTGGGGGACGCAGTCCCCTAGAGAATAAAAAAGCAGGGGGTTTGGGGGATGCAATCCCCCATACTGCTCCCATACTCTTTAAATTCCCATTGGATTACTTTTCTCTCATTCTTGGTTCTGGTCCCTTAGGGTTAGAATTCCTCCTCCTAACCCTTATCACCCAAACCATAAATATTTTTACCCTACAATTGGCACATTGTCTGCTGATATAGTGGGCATGTCTGGGCCAATATTTGGCTCCCTATGCTGTCCATATGCTCTGTATAAGTCTTGATGACTATTTAATTAATAAATTGTTACTTTTAATGTATATCTAATAATTAATGGGATTCATCCCAATCTGGCCACAATCCCATATTTTGATAAGCTTTGGGTACCATCAGTTGCGCGGC